>VWZY01000408.1:12694-28520 GCA_013399075.1 Chloroceryle aenea
CTTCCTGCCTTCCTTCCTTCCTTCCTGAAAGTCTCTACCTCTTTTTTTATGGGCCTCTAGCATATCTGGAGATGATAAGGGAAATAGTCTGGGAGTGGTGGCTTTAAAGACAGTTAGATATTTAGTGGAAACCAGGCAAAGGAAAGAAAAATTAGACAATCTTAAAAAAATGTGCAAACAAAACCCCAAACTGGTGAATTGTCTGTATATTGTCTTGGAATTTAAGACTATAATTTGACCTTTAAACTGAGATTATCAGAGAGTTTGATGTCCTCTTCGTGCTGTCCCTAATGAATCTCAATATGATTAAGTAACCCATGTATGCATTTAGGCACAGATGGTCCTACCTTGTGTTCCACCTGCGATCCTATACTGGGATCCTATATTGGGATCGTCCAATGTGGATGAAGTTGGTCTGTTAATTTGCTTTCTCAGGATAAATGAAAATAAAATTGTCTAAGTTAGATGTACTAGATAAATGCATTTTTTAAAAAATTAGTAGTATATATAGAGTATTATTTTTTATTAATCATGTAGACTTCAAGTAGTCCTTTATGAGTAGTGCCTCTGAATTTGACTGATTCTTTATCACTGAAAAAAATATGTATATATTCTTCACTGTTTTAAGTTGAAAGAAGAAAGATATCCAGGGCAAATTACCAAAAGTTATTCCTTGAAAAAGCTGAGTGCCTTTAACCTCAATGATGTTTTCAATTATACAGTTGTTTGGAAATTGTCATTTCATGAGCACCCCAGTCAGCATACATCACTGTGTACATGTTTTCCTAGTTTCTGGGGAAAAAAAAAAAAAAAAGCTTTCAATACTTTTTTATGTATCATGAGGAAAAAAAACAAACAAAAAAAAAGAAACACACACACAAAAAAAAAAAAAAAAAAAAGGGGGAAAAAAGGGGAAAAANAAAAAAAAAGGAGGAAAAAAGGGGAAGAAAAAGAAAGGAGACACAAACCGAGGAGTTTTTCTCTTTTGGAAGTCACCTTGAAGAGATCAAAACTGTAAACAGCAGCAAACATATATCGTTTTTACAGCCATGAAAAGGTGCTTTGCTGCTCCATAACAATAACCAAAACTAGTTTTGCAACGGCACATAAATCACTATTCATAAAGACAATGTAGTCCAAATTCCCAGCTGTACATTAGTAAAAGTGGAGCAAAGACAATCCATAATGGACATACATGATAGTGACCACTATACAGCTGGGCGTTTGACAGGATAAAAGGAAATAAAATATAAACCTTTTTATACAATTCATTATGAATGAAAAGATTGTGGTCCGCAGCACTGAAAAGTTACAGGCTATAACCAGAGACTATCAATAGAAATTATGATAGATGAGTTAACCTCATCCAGTGCTTAAACCTAGCACTTTGATTTCTGAAACAGGCAAAGCAGTCTGCGTGAAACATATTAAAAAAAAATAATAATAAAAAAACACTCTTTGCCCTCAGATGGACAAACTTAAAATTTGAAACACAGGATTTTCTTCCTCCTTCAGAACCTGCAAAAATTCAAAGGTCTAATATCCAGACCCCTGCCCAGCAGCTTATCTTCTAAGCTGGAATGTATGTGGTACATAGCAGGGAGCCTCTTTCAAGAACAGAAAACTTTGTCCCTTTTTTGTACAAGCTTAAACACTCACCACATCCTGGTACAACAAGATAAAACTAACAATGGGAGATGACAAACAAGACAAAACTAATAGTGAAAGAAGAACTGAAGCTAAAGAATGTAATGCTTACTGGAACACCTTAAATGGTAAAAACTCTAACAGTTAGTGTTGGTGATCTTGAAGGTCATTTCCAACCTTAATGATTCTATCTTTCTGTAAGAGACCATGAGAGACCCCTAAAGACCACCTGATGACCCTAAAAGAGGTGAATGATTTAAATATTATAAAGAATTTTGTGAAGTGCTTTGAATATGTATGGAAAATTTGTGAAATAGAATGAATAGGGATGTTTTATGATTATATAAGGAACAAAGCTGAACCAAGCGGGTGTGCATGTTAAGAGGAGTGATCTCCCATGCACCTGGTGCCAATTAAAGGAAAGCCTGATTTCTAATGCTAAGATGAGTTTTAGAGAGTTCTTAATTTACAAGGATTTGGTAACAAGCCTGCTATGTAAAATGTGACTAAAGTGATTGCTTTGTAATTTTCCCTTGGTTTGGAAAAGTTTCTGAAATGCTTGTATCCTGAGACTGTTCTCAACTGTAAACTAGAAGACCGTCAAATATGCATCTAGCAACGTGCACAGTGGATTCTTTTTTTCTAACCCAGACCTCTCAGCTGCAGATAACTTGTAAGAAAGACATAATTATGGTGTGGGATACTAGATCTCAAAATTAAAGAAACAACAAACCAAACAAAAACCCAATAAATTTCAGGCCATTCCAGGTGTAAGGCATACTTCATAGACTTTATCATCAAAAATGAAACCGACAGTCCAGAGAACATAAGGCATAAGAAAACATTGCTTGCATCATTTTGCCCTCAGGGAAAAGAGAGAGAGAAAGAACAAAGCAGCACAAATACATAATGTATAAGGAACCTCTGAAGGCTTAATATTTCTCATCTCTGCCTGGGTCTACACACCTCACTACTATTCTTTTCTGTTCTGGATCTGATTTAATATCCTGTTTCCAGTCCATAGCCCAAGACACTGCAAAGGTGAGAAATATGTTTCATTTACTTGTAGGTTTACATTTGCTGCTGCTGCTGCCCTATAGTGCCTTAAATCTGGAGGGAGTGTGTCTATACTGACCACATTTTCATTTTGGTAGGAAACCTTGGTTAGAGGCAGCCCTGCTGAAATCCCTTCTGCAAATGGACTTAAATTTGCAATCTGCATGGCTTAGACCACAGTGTAAATGTTCATGATCTGAGCATCACCCTCACATGCTTATCTGATCAGAATTAACTGTTTTCTCGAAAAAATACTTCACCTACTTTGTACCTACTCCACTGACCATCATGCAACAGGTCTCTGCCCTCTAGGCATGTTAGTTCCATTCACACAAATAAATTACTGCTGGGTTTTATGCTCAGTGACACTGGGAACTCATTTTGCATGGCATTGATTTTATCCTTGCATTTGTTGCTATACCCATCCTCAGATGCACACTCTCTCTGCTTTCTGTGTGTTTTCTCTTTGATTTTCAAAGATTTGAAGATTTCAAAAATTTGAAGATTTACATTGCTGCCATAATTAAAACTTCCCTCTTTCTTGTATGTTTAGGAACTTGCCTTCTTGTCTTTCACTACAGGATCCCACTCACCTATGCCTTTTTTTTTTTTTTCCTGAGAGACCCTAGTTACCAATTCCTTCTGTATGAAATCTACTTTTTTGCCAAGACTGGTGGCTTATCCTCCTGTGTTCAGATTTCTGAACTTCATCACTCTGCAATCAGCGTTGTTCAAATTGCCTCATCCTTTCAGTTTCTGGGGTCACCCCACGAAAGGAACTGTACTAGGAATCCACTGGTTGCTCTGTAACCTACTATATTGTTTACCTAACAACTGTCTCTGGACTTTAAAACTATATATAGTTTTAATGCACTTATAAAAAATGGGGAGTAAAGCACAGAAAAAAGCAGTGAATCACTCAGGGCACAGCAATTCTCTTACTGCTGAGAATCTGCCTTCATCTGTGCTTGTGAGGATACCAGGCTGACTCCAGCACCATGTAAGGGAGTCCCTTGCCTCGGTACTAACGGCTGAAAGCACAACAGCTGTAAATGAGAAATGGAAATGGGTTCTTAGACAGCCTGTTAAGATAGAAATCAGGATCTGAGCTCCCAGTTTATTTCTCCTGGACATTTTATATTAGAAATTGATTATAAATGATGGCTAATTCAACAGGTGCAATAGACAGTGAAGGCAAGTTTCTTGCAGGAAAAAAAAAATAACACAACAGCTGTGAGGGTTTATGATACTTTTGACAGATTAGCTGCAATTTTCCAGCTCACCAGTTGGGATACCCCCTTTATTTCTTCCATTTGCTGGTCAAAAAATCCCAAACACTTCAAACTCAACTAAAGAAGATAGTAATGAGCCCTGAGAAGCATGACAAATGACAAAATTCTGTGAAAGGAGAAGCAAAGAAGGACAGGAAATAGGTATAAAGAAAAGAAGGAAATAGGAAAAAGGAACTAGAATGACACTGACACCTTATTTAAAAGAAAGGACTTGTAAAAGCAAAGCTGTCAGTTTAACCTGACACTCTTCCACCATGAAGATGACTTTCTGAAAAGTCACTTTAAGAAGTTCTTTGCCTCCCTCCCTCTGCCACCTCCACCACAACTTCTTAGTTTATTCCCTTAAAGGTTTTGCCACCTGCAGATGCTGTAACATGGCTCCATGTGGAACTGGTTTGGACACAAGATTGCTGAGGTGCTATGATATTTTTTTCCTTTTGTTTTGTTTTGTTTGTTTGTAGGGTTTTTTTGTTTGGTTGGGGTTTTTCTTTGTTTGATTTGGTTTGGTTTGGATTTTGTTTGCTTAGTTTGTTTTGGTTTGGCTTGGTTTTAAGACATGGAAAGAATCATAATGTAAAACATTTATTTTAAAATAAAACTTCTGGAAAGAAACAACCCCACAGTTTGGTCTATAAAAGCTATTGGATGATTGATAATAATAATAAAAAAATAACTAAAATAACTGCATTAAAAAAAAAAAAAAGTTAAATTTAAATGCTAGCTGTCAGCACTCCCAATTAGCAAACGAATCCTCAGCATTGCCAGCCATGCAGTTTGGGTGATAGTGTGAATGGATAAAACACATCCCTTCACGAATATTCTGTAAAGGTGCATTAATGGATATTCATTGTGTGCATGTGTCCAATTGGCAGTGATGCATTACAGAATTAGTAATTCTTTCCCCAGGGGAGGATTTGGAAACATTGCAATAAATAAGAAGTGGTATGGTGTCTGGACACACTAGGAATTAAAAGAAACAGAAAGAAATAATGAAGAACCTTCAGTGAGTGAAACAGATATTCAGGGGATCCAAATATTATAGCACCCTGCTACTTGGTGGTGTCATAAAACTTGTGCAATGGGAAGGCAAACTGTCTTACAGATAACTGTTAAATTTGGAGTTTTCAAGTACTGAATTGTATAATGGAACATATTTTTAATGAAAAACTTTCTCTACAATACAATATTGGAAGATACTCAATACCCTTTTGTATGAAAATTAAGCAGCTTCAGCCTCAGAGTTAACATCTTTTTATGGATATGTAAGGGACTACAAAAAGAAAGTGGTCTAGATGCTGATCACAGTCAGGAATTAACATCTCCCCAGGAAATGTGAAGTATCATTGCTGAGACCGAGAGGAAAAAAGGTGTTTACAGTTTTTGACACTTGAAAGAACTATCAGGAAACTAAAGACACTGAAAGGTCTAGCTGAAGGACATGATGCTACATAATGCTAAGGGGCTTTTTTGCTAGAAGACTTGTTACCTAGAGGCCACTTTCAGAGTCTTTTTCATCTCCTTCCTGGTGTAAAAGAAAAGACCAAAAAGAGCTCCTTTTCTCATCCATACCTCAGATATTTGCAGAGCAAGGCCCTGAGTGTTTTACTAAGTATGGATTTGTGCAAGACCTGAAGGGAACATTTCTTGCAGCCTAGATCCTCATGCCCCCAAGAAGGCTGCATTCCAAATGCCTGCAAAGAATTGCCAGTCATATGCCCACCTTGCACACAAATACACCAATATAGCATCAGGATAACTGTATTACCTGCAGTTTTGGGAGGGACATTCTCAGGTCTCAGTTTTCAGATCCATTTTCTTCCATTTGGCACACGAAGAACAAACATACTCCAAAATTAAGGTTTAAAAACAAGAGTGAGGTTTAATCACAGTTTGGGTTGATGGTGAACTGTCTGTTCTGCTCAGTAGCTTTACGTTTGAACAAAAATATTTCATCTGGAAAGCATTTTAAATGTAAGGCTTTGAGGCTCAAGGGATGCTTTTCTTCAAAAGTGCAACATCTTCTGCCCCCACCTTAGCAGTTCATGACACTTGCTGGGTGAATCGCTGTGACCATGTGCTAGTTGCTTGGCTTTGCCTTTGAAAAATCACCCTTTGAGCACTTGACAGGGAGGCTGTTTCTTTTTGAAGTGAAAATGACAGTGTTAATACTTGAAAAGCAACACACCATTTCTGTATTTTCCTGATGGCAGAAATGAAAGGGGACATTTCTGTGCAATGTAAATGCTAGGGCATTCTTCCTCCCATGAAACTTGAAGTCATCTTTAATGCAGGGAGATACTCTGAAGAGAAGAAAGGATGATGGTACAGTGTAGATGGCCCTTCTCAACATATGCAGGACATGGACCTGTTAGAGTCAGTCCAGAAGAGGGCCACAGAAATTTTCAGTGGGATGGACCACCTCTCCTGTGAAGAAAGGCTGAGACACTTGGGGTTGTTCACTCTAGAAGACAAGGTTTTGAGAAGACCTTATTGCATCCTTCCAGTACGTAACTCAGGCCTACAAGAAAGATGGAGAGGGACTTTAGCAGAGAGTGTAGTAATAAACCAAAGGTTAACAGTTTTAAACTAAAAGAGGATAGATTTATATTAGATATAAGGAAGAAATTCTTTATTATCCAGGTGGTGAGACACTGAAACAGGTTTCCTAGAAAGGTTGTGGAGGCCACCTCCTTGGAAGTGTTCAAGGCCAGGTTGGATGGGGCTTTGTACAACCTCACTTAGTGGAAGGTGTCCCTGCCCATGTCTGTGGGGGGTTGGAAAGCCCCCTTCCAAGGGACTTAAGTTCCTTTCCAACCCAAACCATTCTATGACTGCATGAGTGTATTCTATGATTGTATGGTGTTACCACTGTATGAGTGAAAATAAAAACCAAACAAACATTGTGTGCATAAGATTCAAAATAACATTGTGAATGAAATTTATTTCACTCAAAACTTTGTCTCCTCAAGAGAGGAATTGTGCTTTGTCCTATTCCCTCAATTTTTTAAAAGCAAAAAAATCAGTTAAGGGGAGGTAGATATTTTGTGTTTTCTAGCTTGCTGAACAGGCATATTTATTTCAGGTCAGCAGGAGACCCCCTCTTTCTTAGCCACCTCATATATCCCAAGGAAAGCTCCATCTGTGGACTGATGCCACGTTTGCTTCTATGGAGCTTTACCTGATTGTCAGTTTGGAATTAAGTGTTTATTTACCCCTTCATTCCAATTTATAACCAGTCAATTCCCTTAAAACATGGGAATTTCAAAGGAAGAGCTAGATCACTAATTAACTATTAGGGGTAAGGATGCCTTAGATGAAAAAGCAGGTAACTCAGCTACTTCTATGTTCTTCAGTTTTATTTTTCAGAATGTCTGAATAATTAGAAGACTTCAGTAAGAAACTGGAAAATAGAAGTATACATATTTGGGGAGAGGGGACTGGTAGGGAAAACTAAGAAGACTCTTTTTCTTCCAGGAAAATAAAAAACAGCAGAGCAAAGAAGAGAGGGTCTGCTCAGAAGGAAATGAAAAAAATATATTGGGCATCAATTGTGCCTCTTGACTTGCTGTTGTTTGGAACTGCACACAATGTTTAAGTGCTCCATTTTATTGTAATAAGAACAGGGCAAAAGAATGAAGGGAGGAAAAGGAAATTGGGTTTGAATCTACTTTGGCAAATAAAAATCAGCATCAAGGTGTAAATCCTCACCTCAACACTGGTGAGCAAGTCCTTTCAAGGTTGCTTGCACAATTTGATTTGACAGCAGAGTGTTTTCTCTTTTGTAGCTTATTTTAAATTCCACATTGTTTCAGTGGTGTTTTAAACTATTTTGTCCCCATTTGACTTCAGAATTACTTGTACAGTATCAGCATAAATGTTATTTATAAATAAATCAAGACCAAAGACATGTCATCACAAGTCAGGGAGATCTACCACCAGATATTTCTTGCTGATAACCAGAGGAGGACTTGAAGAGCCACTTCAGTCACTGTTGCCTTTTGCACACTCTTGAATGAGTGAAGATGAAGAAATATTTTGCAGGTTCCAGGAGGATGCTGAAAAGTGAAAGAAGTTGTGGAGGAAGAGTTCTTCATCACCCACGGGAACTGTTTATAGTATTTTTGAAAATCTGGCCTCCCCATACATTCTTTATGAGAGCAGGTAACTTCAGCAGTTGACAGAGAAGCAAAAATACACAATAAAGATTTAAAACACAACAAGGCAGTTTTTTAGGAAACGGTGGAGTCATAAAGCCTTGATTCTTCTTCCCAAAGTGGGAACAAGAGGTAGTGGCACTTGCTCATTAAAAAAAAAAAGCTGTAAAGTTGGCAATTCTTTCAGTCACAGTCTTTATCCTGGGAGATATTAGCTAAAATATTCAGATTAATTTCATCTACCAAGATGAAATAATGGTTAAAAATAGACTCAGTTTACTAGAGTTCCTAAATGAGCACAGAGAACTGAAGCACTCAAGTTAAAGCTGATAACTTTAATGCTTTCCCAATCCTCTATGAATTGATCAAGGACTTCTATGGATATTTTGTTTACAGTTTCACGTGCAATGTATTGAGGAAAAAACACAGGGAAAACATAGTAAAAGAAAAATCATCCTCTTAATCTAGGCTAGCACCTTTTGTGGAACAGTGCAGTTGTGTATTAGTAGAGGATGAAATTTTAAATATAATTGGGTGCCTGAAAATTCAGATAAAAGCCTAATGAGATTTTTCATAAATGCGGTTTTTCAATGGCATTTTGGCCCACAGTGGCCTCTGAAATCTCCATAAAAATCTAATCTGTGCGCTTAATCTACATTAAATATCTAGCTGTTGATGCCTAAACACAATATAGATAATTATCTTTGCTTCAGGGCACCTGCTAAAGAAGAATGCATCCAGAAGCCACGTGTAATCTACATGGCCTCCTCAACCCAGAAAGTTTTCTAGAGCTCTGACAAATTTAGTAGTGAGAGGGGTTTTAAAAATGATGGGGAAAGGGAATCATGTAAATACCTAATCTCTTGAGACCCTGATGGTGCACTTTGCTTTGGCATTAGGTCAACACTGTTTTTGAGAATATGGGCTGCTGTCACCTTCAATTAGCAAGAAGACTCACCTGTGTTCCAGGTGTGACCTTCTGAGTGAAAACCTGTATTCTGATGAAGTAACATGAGATGCCCACCTTTAAGATCAGGAAGAGCTTTTGCTCCTGAAGAAAGAAACTGACTCATTTGCATCTTCAAGTCTTGAAAACTCCAAATCTCCATGCAAGTATATATACATATTCAAAAATTGAAAATGCTTAAAAATAGTTGAACATTTTACTTCAGATGATTATTTTTGTATAAATAACCAGAGGAAGGGCACAGGTGGCACTAGGGGTGGCACCTAACTTCTTTAGTACAAATCTGATGTGTTCAAATATTTGACTTAAAGGTACTCAAATGTACCTTCTCAGATTTCTGTCTCAGATACATTGTCACAGAAAATGAATTTACTCTGGTTATGACATCAATGATGACAGCTACCAGGAAATTAAAATAAACACTTTGGGAATATCAAGCAGGTTTTAATTTCTCATGTTTTTCATATTAAATTAGTAATTAAAAGCAAAAAGAAATAACTAACTCTGAAAAAGAAATGCAACCTAGTAAAAAAGGATATACCTGATCTAATCCAAGATTAGTGAAATTATATTACATTCCAAGTGTCAGGTAAAAACTACTGATGGAAGGGTCAGTAGTAGCTGGAAATGAGATGGAAGCAAACAGAAAAAAAGGAATACTTGCATATTTTACATCCTCTCCATAATGACATAAGGATTACATTTTTGTATTTGATGGATGGTAAGCTATTGAATATTTTGCTGTGGTTCTAATTGATTGCAGACACTCTGTAAGCACTTGCGTGACTATTATTCTTCTCTAAAGCAGGGTGTCTTCACTTTTTCATGGAAAAATCTCTCTTTCACAGAATCACAGAATGGTAGATGTTGGAAGGGACCTTGAAAGATCATCTAGTCCAACGCCCCTGCCAGAGCAGGGTCACCTAGATCAGGCCACACAGGAACAAGTCCAGCTGGGTTTTGAATGATTCAGGAGAAGGAGACTCCACAACCTCTCTGGGCCACCTGTTCCAGTTCTGTCACTCTCACTGTGAAAACGTTCCTCCTCATGTTTCCATGGAATCTCCCATGTTCCACCTTTCACTCATTGCCCCTCGTCCTATCATTGGATGTCACTGAACAGAGCCTGGCTCCAACCTCCTGACACGAACCCTTTACATCTTTATAAACATTGATGAGGTCACCCCTCAGTCTCCTCCAAGCTAAAGAGACCCAGCTCCCTCAACCTTTCCTCAGCAGGGAGATGTTCCACTCTCTTCATCATCTTTGTGGCTCTGCACTGGACACTTTCAAGCAACTTCATTCAAGTTCATTCAGGTTAGCTTTCAAGGGTTCGGGGTACCAAGAGAATCCATTGCCTTAGCCCAGTGCATAGTGGAGCACTTCTGAAAGCCAGGTGTAACAGGCAGTGACTGAGGTGGGATTGCATGCTGGTTTTATAATAATGTTTCTCTGTTGAATTCAATGGAGCTAGTAATTTTCAACAGCATGCTACCTGAATGTGCTCTGTGCAGACATCAACTGAGTATTTCATTATAGAAACGATGCAGGTAGAACATATCCAAAACCTCAGTACTTCAGACTATTGAATAAAAGCAAAATTTAAGTGTGACTCTAGTAAGGGCAGTACATTTTAATGTTGTCCACTGCACAGATTTAGCCAGGATGTGTATGAGTTCATGTCATGTTATTCCTTTCCATTAGTGGTGCCAGGACATGGTGAGGCATATCTGTGGAGTATGTTGCTGGCTACCTGAAAATGTCAGCAAGGCAGCTGATACTCCTGACATAGTGATCCTGTCCATGAGTGGCTGAAGAAGAGACAGTGTAACATGCCTTATCTGGAGGTCTTGAACATCTTCTGATGTCTGACATTAGGAAGAAGGGAGAATGGAACAGAAAGAGGACAAAAAGGTGGTTCTTATGGCAAAACATAACTTTACCTTTGAGTAGCGTTGGAAATCAGTGCCACTGGAAATCTCCTCTAATGGTCCATAGCACCCTGTGGATGTTCAGGGACAAATGCTGGGAACAGATCTGATGTGGAGAGTGAAATGAATTTCAGGCAGAAATGTGGCCTTGTGATTATTTCTTTTTTTTTTTTTTAAGATTGGGAATTTTTGGCAAATCTTATTTTCTTATTGTGTGTCTTCAACTCTGGGCATTGCTAGCAAGTTCACCTGTTCCTTCAGAGATGATCATACTTTCAATTACTACTAATAAAATATTTTTGAAGAATTTTAATGCTTATAATTTCTCCTTGCTCCTCTGGCTTAAAAAAAACTCAACCCACATATTCCAAGTGTCATCCACATTCAAGTAATTTTACAATGGCCTTATTATTCACTAAAACAAAAGTCTAAAATAGCTTCATCTCCTGCTGCTTTGGAGAGGGCAGTGACAAAGTCAGTTAGCTGTTATCTACAGGCATATCTGGGTTTTACCTCATTAATAACATTCAGTTTATATCTGATATCTGAACTTTCCCTAATGTCCCTGATAATATTTCTCACTAACATCACAGATTTGTTTTCCAGTCCAAAACCTACAGTACACTCTATGGACCATTAACAGTTTCTCTTCTACAGCCCTTCTCTCTGGAACCAAAATCTCTTGGTCTCATAACCCAAATTACTGGTTTTATTCCCATTATTTTCTATCCCATTTAGCTTTGCCATTTCTTTATTCATTGTTGTCCTTCAGTTGCTTACATTTTTTCTAGCTGTATTTTAAGACCAGGCATGGAGATTAAACAAGTGTCTTTTGACAATCTCTTGCATAGCTGACTAAATCTTTTATTTCTCCTCTCAACCTCAGTATCAAAATGCTGGAATTTCAGGTAAAGACAGTCTGTTGAGAAGGGCACATGCAAGATGACCTCTATACATAGAAGAAAGTAATATTGTTATATGCTAGTCCTCTTCATTAGCTTGTGAGATGTACTTTAGGAGAAAGATGGTTAAAAAACTCTTTCCTATATATCCATGTGTCCCATGAACATCCACAAGTAAAATCTTTAGGTGGAAGTGTTTTGCTGTATTTTAGGAATATAATTGTACTGCAATTTCTCTTCATTGCATTGGCACTCAATAGACCATTTGAGAATCTAGAACCCCACAGGGTAAGGCAGTATGATGGTTCATCCCTTGGAGAAGTTGTATTCTGTCAAAGATGCCACCCAGAATGACAGTCTGGTTTGTAAAAATAAATCATTGCAATCTGCAGACATCTTTGTTTTCCACAGAACAGCATTTGTCACTTAACTGGCTGGTAGAAATGAGGTGGTAAATCCATTTGTAGTAAAGTTTTACCATATTAAAAGTGACAGAAAAATCTGACTCTAAGTGTCATGTAAGGAGTGCAAAGGCTGGCTAACACTGTGGCACCCAGCACTGTCCCTGCACCCGCAGTGTCAGAACAGCACATACACAAAGCACGGCAAAGCAAGGATCCTGTCCCCACCTGTCAAGATCAGCAGATGCAATTTACGCCTAAACTGTATGAGCTCAGCAGAATCCATCTGCTGAACCATCTGTGGGACAGTTCACTAAAATTATAGTCCATCTGTTGTTTCACTGCCACAATGTTTGCTAGCTTCATCCTCCCCTTAGTCTGCTATCTGAATATTTTTCTTTTCCTACAGGCCTCCTCTGTGCTCTTCTCTCTAGCTTGCTCAGTATTTTTTCTTCTGTTTTGTTAACTCATTGCCTTTCCAATCCCCAAAATATAAAATAGAAGGTGGTTATATTCCTACTACCCTCCAGATAGCCAGGTACAGCTTTGCCCAGGGCAGAATATAGGTCTGTTATGTGCATATAACCATCACCTGTCTTTGGCTGCTCTATACCATCATAGCTTATTGCAGGCAAGAGATCTAGGTTGGTTTACTCCAGCTAAGTTTCTCCCCCACATCTAGGCTGTCACGTGAAACTACCAGATCTTAGATTGTGTCTTGACTTTTTCTCAGTCTTAAGGAAAACATTTTCATACATTATTTAATGCAGAAGATTCAACCTAATGTCTTTTAAAGTCACACTGTAAAAAAAGAAAAAGACAGAAATGCCCAGTTACCTCTTCCCTTTTATACTTAGGGAAGGGTTAGCTGCAGCTTTTTCCACACCAGAGGACTAGCTTTGGCTTGACATCACCCATGGCATAGTGCTGAGACTGTGGGGATTAGCAGAAAAGGTGGCTATATTCAGAAAAGCAGTCTGATTATGGTGCAGAAGAATGAATACATGCCCTCTTCTACTGCCCTCACAGTCTACCCAGGCAGATCTTCACTATTTGCTCTCACTTCGATGTTTAACAAGGAACAAGAGTAGAATCTGGTCCTGTGTGGAAGTATAGAGGAGAAGGATCTCCATTATGTGTCATAGATTTGGAAAGAGGACTGATGTGCTAGCAGGCATGGGGGACCACAAAATTTAAGCGATTGGATGTTGTCAGCAGCAACAAATTGGAGTGTCAACTTTGACATTACATCAGCTTGGCTGAGGAGGAAGCACTGGACACCCTGGGTACTACTCATTGGAAAACATGGTTTGTGGCGGGCCCACATTTGCCCTCACTTTATGCAGTACCTACTCCAGATATCCTGCAACCTAGACTGTGACAGCCCTATGTTTCTTTGTCTGTATAGGAACCTTACAGAGTCATTAAGATCAGTAGGGGGACGTGGGACGTGTGTCTAACCCCACCTCCTCGCTGGTGCCTGTAGGATAACAGAGGGGTGGGGGAAGCATATACTTATGAAAGTCTGATCAAACTAGGATGCCTCACTGTACTATCTGCCCCACCCAGATGTAGACTAGCTACCTAATACTAAGCCATAATACAACAAGGCTGCCTTGAGACATAGTTGAACCTCCAAGCCTGTTGGTGTATAAGAGGTGTTTAGACAATGCCTTAATAATGTATTTCCACATTTTGTGAGCCCTGAAGTGGTCAGGCAGCTGGTGATTGCAGGTCCTTTCCAACTGAACTATTCCATTCTATTGTACTCTATGCTATTTGAATTGAATCAGTTTGATTCAATTTGATTTAATTCAATTAAATTCAGTTTGGTTTTAGTTCTATTCTATTCTGCCTACATTCACCAAGGAGAGACGTTTAGCTCAGCTGTCAAGCTTCAGCTTTAAATGACTCTTCTCTTGATCTTCCCTTTCTCTGCAGTGTCTTTAGAGGGATCTAGAGAGACTGATGTCTTAATTTAGGAATTGCTAGAAACAGCTGTCTGAGTCATACCCTCCATCCACATAATTGCTTTGCCTTGGTCTGGCTTTGAGGTGATAGAAAATTTACTATCCAGCTCCACCAGGAGATGCTCAAATTATTAACTATAAATAACGAAAAAGGCATCAACTTGTACCTTTAATTTCAGATTGGCTATTATTTTAGATTCAACCTCCAGTCAGTGGATATTGTTAGACTTTCATCTGCTAGATTAAAGGACTTTGTAATTTATCTGTAAAATATCCTCTTTATAGGAATTTATATTTCTGCACTTGGGAGCATCAGAGATAAAAATGAGTACAAAAGGAGCATATTGGTGTACTTTTTTAGAAGGGACCTACAAGTTTCAACTTGTTCAACTGCCTGAGCACTTCATGTCTGACCAAATGCTGACACATTATTAAGGGCAGTGTCCAGATGAAATAAAAGATAAAGAGGTAAGCTGAACACTTGTGACCAGATATGCTCACTTCCTTCACCAAGCCAGCTGAGAGCACCTCTCCAGAAAGCAGCCTGGCCTGGGAACTGCCAGCATGCGTGTAATACCTGCGTGAACCAGACTAAACCTCAGTCTTCTGTGCTGATCACAAAAGAATGGACAATGTTTATGCCTGTGCCTAATTATGTATTTTCAGAGAAAGGTTGTAGAAATACCAAACATTTGAAGGGCTGCTCTGAGAGCATTTCTGACCCATTGCAGTGTAGACATCTGTAATTGCTAGCACCGTAAAGCATTACTTCTGAAGAGTAATGAGGTCTTTATCTTTTCCAGGGGAAAAAAAAGAAAAGTAAGTTTTACTGCTTGACAATTATGTAATGCCATATAGCTCATTAAATTTATTTAAAAAAAAAAAAAAATAGAATAAAACAGAATTATACTGCAAATTTTGCAGCTAAAAAGGGGTTTATTCTGGATGACACTGTTCATAAATCAGCCTACTATAACCAGCAGTAAAAACAGCTTGTCTCCAGAGATGGTAGACCTGAGTCAGCACATAGAATCATAGAATTGTCAGGGTTGGAAGGGACCTGAAAGATCATCCAGTTCCAACCCCCCTGCCAGTGCCAGGGACACCTCCCACTAGAGCAGGTTTCTCAGAGCCCCATCCAACCTGGTCTTAAAAACTTCCAAGGATGGGGCTTCCACCACCTCTATGGGCAACCTGTGCCAGTATCTTACCGTCCTCATGGTGAAGAACTTCCTGATGTCTGACCTGAATCGACCCACCTCTAGTTTTGATCCATTCCCTCCCATCCTATCACTGCCCAACAGCCTAAAAAGTCCCTCCCCAGCTTTCTTGTAGGCCCCCTTAAGATACCGGAAGGCCACAATAAGGTCTCCCATATTTATGAATAGACTAAAACACAGTAGTTTCAGTAGGAAGGTACCTACAATTATCACTTACTCAAACAGCCTGGCCACTTCAGGGCTTGCCAAAAGTTAAAGGATGCTATTAAGGGCATTGTCTAAATGC
>VWZY01000409.1:8380-22712 GCA_013399075.1 Chloroceryle aenea
TCCCTCACTTCCCCCAAGGAATAAAGCTAGGTAAAATCAAAGTGCAGACCACACATAGTATTGGGTTACTAACACTCATCATTACTTTCTGCTGGCAATAATCACAAGAGATCCAAGTGTTAAGCAACAAGGAGGGAGATCCTTTAACAAAGGGATTATTTTGCTTTGATGCTGTTTGCTTAGAAGATGCGTGAAGTGATAAATCCAGTGTTCAAGGGTGATAATCCATCCTGTTTCACAAACACAGTTCTTTCACAAACATGTTCCTGAAGGGATAGGAAGACCACTCTCTGGTTGGGCTGATTTAAAATAATACTGTGTATAAAACAGAGAAAAGATTCCAAGCTAGGAAAGGAGGTAGGGGAACAAGGGAAGAAGTCTGATTTGTTGAATTAAAGGCTTAATTAATCATCTTCATTGCAATCTGTGTAAATAATGGCCATGTAAATAACTTTTTATGAGTATAGGGGAATGATATGCCAAAAACTACCACTGAGCTTACCCTCACTGCACTGAGAGATCATCTGGAGAGGTGTGAAAAGCTAGTCTGTGTTACATGCTTCTGTATGCAGTAGCTGTACTAGGCTTATAAGGTATAATGATTATGTGGTGTGGTGCTCTGCTGTATGAAAAAAAACCTTGCTTTTGTTTAAAATACTGGTTATTCAAATAGATATAAAAAAAGGAACCAAAATTTATAACACTATTAAATGTCTGTCTCCTTGAAGCTAGGTTTCAGTTTTTCTGTGACTTCCATAATGTCACTAAATAACTATGGATCAGCCTGGTATAATCACTACTGAGGAAAGGCATATTCCTTCATTATGGGTGAATTAAAAGAAAAAAATAAAAATTGAGCACTTTTCAGATCCTCCTTACATATCCTGAAGGCATATTAAAAAAAAAATCACAGAAGCAGATTTGTTGGCTTAGTTATCTTGTGTGAATTTTCAAATTAGAGTGAATTTTCAAATATGAATAATCTGTGAGCATTGGAGCTATCTGAGAAGTTTGTATACATTGCTTGGCACAGCAGGTGAAGATGCAAAATGCCTTTCCTGCATGAGCTAGCATAATCCTTCTCTCCCTCTGCAAGAAAATACATGCAAAAGTGTAGGACCTGATGTTAAGGGTATGGATGGGAACCCACTCTTCAAGGATGTAATCCTCTGGTTCACTAATCCAGGTTTTCACTAATGATCCTGGATGTCATCAGAGTTACTGTGCAGCAAAAGATCTGAGCACATTAAGGTATGTGAGGGTCTGTTGACTTCTGTGCAACTACCTCATGCTCATTTAGATAAAAGGCTGCCTTGCTGAATCCCACCCTAGCACTTATGTGTGTATCTCCTAGAGAATACACACATATTTTTCTGCAGCATTTACAGTGGGTGTTAATCAGAAACCTTCTGTTTGGATGTTTTTCTGTTGGTGTATTCCCTCCTTGTCAAATCTAACACTTCCATGGGAAGGAGTTGCTCACTTGCAGCAGCCTTCTGTCTAGAAGGTAGAAGAATCTGACTCACTCCCTGGGTTTGGTTGGTGCATCACAGGGTGCCAATCTCCAGGAACAGGGGAAGCCTGTCTGCTCTGCAGGCAGAGCTGCTGTCTCCAAGCTTCCTGGCTGCCTGTCGGCTGGGACCCCTCAGAGTTTGGAAGCTTGAGGTATTTTGTTAGAAAATTCTAAGGCTCTTTTCTCCTGAGAGGAAGAAAGAATGTTGTTCTCCTTCTCTAGCTTCCCCTGTTGTTCCCCCTCATGAATTCAGAGTTTCCACTTTCTGAGTTGATAGGGTCATAAAATGGATGGACCTAAACTGTACTATTACCAAGGACACCAGTGTTGTCCTTGTTCTAGAACTGTTGTAAATTTTCAGTTGCCAAGTGGAGGATAAATGTAGTTGCATCAGAAAATTTCATTGATATTTCCAGTATCTCTGCTGTTCTTGAGTCTGACTGTTCCATTCAATATACTCTGTTTAGGCCTCTCACCGAATGAAAACTCCAGCTAAATATATGACTGGAACTGCAGCATTGCCTTTCAATCCTGCCACATTTGGAGAGGTAATTGGATTTACTTCCTCAGATACTTATTTATTTAGAGGACAGTGCTAGAAGCTAACAGTTACCATAAGTCAGTCTACTTTATAAAATTCGTCTTTCAAACAAGTATTGGGATTAACTCTCCATCCTTTGTCTGTCCTTAAATGACAGTCTGAAGAGGATTTTAATGGGGAATTGGGTGGAATGTTCTCAGGAGCACCCCTGCATTGCTTTCTGCAGTGTACCTAATGTAATAGCTTGTCAGAGGGAGAAACTGGCAATCCTGTGCAATAGTCCAGTTATGCTCTTTGAGGCTGTTCTTTTCATAGCAGACTTCCTGGCTTCAGTGATCTGTAGGCACAAACTCACATGGGATGCAAGGTCCGTAGTTGCAATGCATTGAGTTGTGCTTGTATTTGTGCCAAACTGGTATGCTCTACAGGCTGAGCTTCCTGCAAGGAGGCTGCATCAACTGGTGATAAACTGAAAGTCTGTGAATTATTTAATCTTTTGAGAGTGACACAGTTACTGTGGGGTTGTCTTCTTACACAGGCATATTGCAGAAACTGGTCTGAAGACTTGTTAGATTTTGTTTGTTCCTGTCTTCATCCTGACTCTTCTGTCTAGATTTGATTAAAGAACAACTGTTTTGGTTTGGTTTCATTAAATACAGTATACTCCCTGCTCTTTTATTTTGTCTCCTCCATTATTTTCCAAGTGCTCATGCACTCACTATCTTGTGTTTTTCTCTTCTCTACTTAGATAATTCTGTATCTGCGGATGTGTCTTGCTCACAGTGCAGGTGTAGTGCCAACCTCACAAAGCTTGGCAGATATGCAAGATCATGCTCCAGCCATCGGACGTTACATAAGAAACCTCATGTCTGGCATATCTTTCTCTTCCTCCTCCTCTTCAAAAAGTGCAGAAACCAACCCTGTGCATATATATATTGGCCTTCTTCAGCAGCTGTTAGCTGGTGTTGGCGGTAAGAAGCTGTGTGTAGCATCACCTTGAAGAAAAAAGTCTTCTCTTAGTAGAAATCAGGTGCCATGTCCAGTGTTTTGAACTTGGCTGCACAGTGTTACAACATGTACTATAGTTTAAACTTAATTCTTTGCTGCTGTGTAGGTGGGAGAAAGCAGGACAGTAAAATTGCAGCAGTGGTTGACTTAAGTGCCTTAAAATTGTGAGGCCATTGTCTGTAACAGCTTCCTCATCAGTGAATGCTGTGTTGTCTTCACCCTGATAATAGTGTATCTGCAACAAGTGTAGTACTAAAGCACTTGAACGCCTTTAGAGCAAATTGCTATCCTGAATGTTTTTTCTCTTAGCTTGTCTAGTATTTCTGAGAGATACTGTATCCTATTATTATGTGTTGTTTGTTATCCCTAGTGAATTGTAAATTAATGCTTTGAAATGCCTGATACTTAAAAACCTCTTTTCATCACTGTTAGATAGTTGTAAATACTGCAATTGTTAAATAACCCATTTCTTTTATTACTGTTTAGGTTTGCCAGTCATGTATTGTCTCCTAGAAGTTGTGTCAGTGTATCCAGAAAAGCTAGCCACCAGATTTGTAGACAAAATGGATTGGATAAAGGTATGTTGAAAACCCTTTTTTGGTTCATATTTTTTGCATGGAGGGGGCTTGCGATTAGCAAAATACATCATTTTCCTGTGTTGGAATGGAGTAATATTTCCAAGTGTGCACTTAATTGAAAATCTGGTACTTCTACTTACAGTCAATGCCTCATGAGATACTGTATTTAGTAGGATGGGGAAAGTTATTTTTTTTTGGTCCTTTGGTGTGACTAATTTTGTTCATTGATGTACATGTTCTGGTTAACATGTTGTTCATCTTATTGGCACAGTCAGTCAGCATTATTCTTAATTGAAAGATGCATTAAATAGCAAAAGAAAAACAAACCCCAAAGTTTGCATAATTCTGAAGAAATTGTTTAACAATGAGAATGTGTTCCTTTGCTAATATGTGACTAGCTTCTCAGAAAATGAGATTAATTAGATCCCTAATTGTTTTAGAGCTCTTTTTAATTAAAATTTATTTATTAATATCCTCAAATTAAAAAAATGGGTTAAACTGAAGCCTGCTTGGGAAAAAGCCAAAGATTATACTGCTTTCCCTATATTTTTGTTTTCTCAGACAACTTTCTACTTTTTTCTTTATTTGCTTCAAGTGTCCAGAATTTGGTAAACTCTTAAAGGTTGCCTTGTCTTTCACTGGGGGAATCTAGCAGAATAAAACCCAACTTGGTTGGTTGAGTTTAAAAAAACTATAATATGTTCTAATAATTTCTCCTGATGATATCTGTTCTATAGTGCAATGTATACAGTTTGCAACAACTCATTTAAGTGCAGGTTTTAACCTCAAAGAAAAGGACTTAAAAACATTCTCCTTTTCAGTATTGCTCATCATTTACAGAAAAACCTTCTTGGGACTGGTGTCCATTTGCAAAATTAAGCTTCTAGGGATGGTAACTGATAATACCTAGTTCCAGAAATACTGTTGTAAATCATCCTTTTTGTGATTTTGCCTCACTGCGCAGAGGAAATAGGTGCAGGGGTTTGTTAGAAGTCATCTGTGTGATCTGATGCCAGTTATGAGTTAGTGTTATATTTCATGAACCTGACAGATTTAATTTCTTATTTATTTTCTTGGATCAGTTTTTCCTTCCTTGTGGTCGCCCAAACCATTGAAAGTTTTAGGTGTGGATTTTTCATGAGCATGTTGCATTATACATTACATTAATGGCAGAGGTAAGATTATATCTTGACAAATGACCTGAGGGTTCCCAAATTAAACTTCTTAACAATTTAGATAATACAAACTCTCTAAGACAAAGTGTACTGGGATTTGCACTGGGAGCTGTGATTTCATGGACTCATTTTTTTTGCCACTATTGGTTTTAACTGGTTTAACCTCCTGAAGTTTTTTTCCACTTGATGTGGGAATGGAAGCCTCCAGTAGCTCAGGATAAAATAGTGTCTCAAGGTTGGGGTTTTTAGCTCAATATAGATGCAAAATGTAACAGCTCTTCTCTGAAGACAAAATTTGCTCAAGTATTCAGTCAGCATGCTTAATGAGGAACCTGTGGGTAGCCTTCTTGTGGCTAGTGGTAGCCTTCCTCCTGAACACAGAGCATACAATGAATGCTTTGCTGAACTGAGGGCTTTGTTTCATACTAAATAATAATGCTGTTGGTTTAAAGAGAGGTTTGTGAGTTAAGTACTGTTTAGCTATGTGACAGTTTGTGGTTGTATATTGAAGCTCTGGATGAACAGACTGTACAAGAAGCTGCTTCCATATTTTGTGTTTCTTTTTTTTAAATCTGTCAGAGCCTGATGAACACAAACAAAGAAGAAATGCGTGAGCTCGCAGCCTTGTTTTATTCTGTAGTGCTGTCTACCATGTCTGGAGATGACCTTAGAACCTCCTTGGAGCAGCTGATCAAGATGACAAAAGACAGCCATGTAACTACTGTCCTTACTTCTTGTTTGTTGTTGTGTCATGTAACTGCTAGGAAGCTTGAATCTCACAGTGTGTCCAGGATGTATTAACCTTAATCTGAATGTAAAATTACTAGATAGCTTCCAGTTGGATGGTGAGAAGGGATTTTTGTGTAGGTGAGTGCAACAAATCTTTAAATAAATTAATCCCTGAAAGCTGTTGCTAAGATAAATAGGAAGGTTTCCTGGAGGAACTTCCCAAGTGAAGCCAGTGCTACCAGGTGTTTAACCAGTTTCAGACAGCTAAATATTCTTCATCCTATTGAGTGGTAATGGGTCACACTGCCTACTTCAGACAGTTTACCAGTTCCTTATTCATGAGCATCTAGAGGTACCTGCAGAACTAAGAAATGTTTAACTCATTAAGTGTTTAGTTCATCCTCTCTTCCTGAGCCATAGTGGCCTCCTGGCTCCTCATTGTCTCAGTCTTGTCCCATCAGCAGCCTTTGCCTGATGAGTGCTGCCTTCTTCATCCCACCCCACAAGGACCACTCAGTAGCCCTCTGCCACTGTGACACTACATAGTGGGTTTGCCTGCCTTCCCTGCTCCCATTATCCTTATCTCTGCATTTTGCTGCTGTGAACATCAAGGAGGAGTCCTGAAAACAAAATTTGTAGGTGTGTCTTATATCCTGAAAGAAGGGAAAGTAGTAACATTTTTAGGTTCTATTTCCCCAATACATTTTTATATTGGATTTTCTGAGTGATTTAATGGGTCACTGTTTTACACTGCAGGTAGCAGGCTCATGCTGATCACTTGATGTCATAATTAACATACTTTTTTTTTTTAATCTGTGAAAGCTGTATCTGTGAGCCAAAGCCATGTCATTGCCCAGTTTTACATAGGGCACAGATAAGTCCCATCCCTACACCACTGTTTTCTGCCTGAGTCACTCCTGAAGCCATGACTGACCTTTCACAGAACCTGTCTAAGAATAAAGAGGGATGTGAATTCACCTGTGGGAATGAGCACTGTCTCTAGATAGTCTCAACATCAAAATAGCTTTGGAGAAATTAATGTGCTTGGCACTCAATTATAATAATATGGTTTCACAGTCTGTGGCCTACCTAACTGTGTAGAGGCATTGCCATTTGTGCTCATAGGCCAAATGCAGTGTCATTCTTGAAGTGCAAATCTACAGTAATTCCCCTTTACTGCTTTTTACCAAAGTGTACATTTTGTTCTCTTAACCTGAGTATATCCTGTTTTTAAATAGACACAACATAGTATTATCTAGTTCACCTTCAAGGGTCTGTAGTTAAAAATCAGATGAGCTGGATTTTTAATTTTTTTTTTTTCGTCTTTCTAAACCTGTTCTAACTTTTATTTAAGTTTTCTAATTTCTCTTCAAGGACTCTATCCATCAGAGAGCACTAGCAATATCAAACTTTCTGTTGCTGCATTATGTGTTAGAACTCTGCATTCTTCAGGGTACCTTCTCATCTGGCTTGTCCATATGTATTTTTAAATCAGTGCTTTGCGCAAGGTGTTACTTACTTTGAAAATGAGGTTTTCTGCACTGTTGGTGTTGTCTGTAGAGCCCGGAGGTCCAACATGGATCCTTGTTGGCTTTGGGATTTACAGTAGGAAGGTACTTGGCCAAAGGGAAGATCAGAACAATGGAACTACATGACATAGAACAACCAAATACTGCAGTCATGCCGGAACAAGAACAGCTCATAAAGTCGACGACAGAGACAATAGGTAACTTCCTGACTAAGACTTTGCTGCATGTAATAGTTGTTTCTACAACCACCCCAGGCCAAGGATTTAGTTCTAAGATATTCATCTCATAGATACTGTATTATTGAGTTCACTTGCTGTGGTAGAATTTTACAGCCTGTAAAAATGTCATCTGCTTTAGATGCATAGATGTGACCCTTTTCAACATGAATTAGGAGAACTCTTACCTCATGGATGAACATAGCACAATTAGGAGTGGTGCCACTGTCTAGATTCCTCACAGTATATCCTTTCACTTTGATTTTGTTCTAGCACAATGCTTCCAACCAGCTGTAGAGAAGATAAAGACTTCTCTTCTTGCATGGGTAAAATATAAGTGCAAGTGTGCTCACTGCTAAATAATAATACAAAATCCAAGTGATCCTCTTCTGCGTTTTCTGGTAGGTTCTTTTCTGGACAGCACCTCTCCGTTACTTGTGGTGGCTGCTTGCACGGCTCTTGGGGAGATTGGCAGAAATGGCCCCTTGCCAATTCCCAGTGAAGGAACAGGATTTACAAAGCTGCAACTTGTTGAAAGCTTATTGGCCCGAATCCCTTCCAGCAAGGAAACAAATAAGGCAAGATGTTGTAGTATTATGATTCTTGTTCATTTTTTGAATACTCCATACCCAGGTTTACAAATTACCTGCTGCACTCAGTCTTGGCTTATTGTTGGCTTTAGCAAGTGAGAATTAGGCTACAGGTTTTCAGAATCAGGCTAGGAGTTTTTCCAGTATTGTCTAGCAGTCAATTGTTTGTGCTTTCTGTAGTCATAAGTAGGATCTTAAGGGATGAAAGCTATAATTCATCATTTTCATAACAGAATAATAATTCATAATTTTAATTCAATAAAAATTGTAATATCATCTTTTATGTAGAAATAATAATATAAAAAAACAGTCAACAAAACCACTTGTTTTGATCTGTGTTTTGGAAGAGAGGTGCACTGGTTGATCTAGTGAGTCACTTGCATGTCTAACTGCTGGTACCTTAGTGAAACTAGCAAGGGCAAGAAAGAGTAAGTTTAAAATGTATCTTCTGGATTTACAGGAATATTATGTGATGTTGGTTTTTTTGTTTGTATTTAAGATGAAGGAACGAGCAATACAAACATTAGGTTACTTACCTGTGGGAGATGAAGATTTTCCCCATCAGAAGCTACTGTTGCATGGTTTAATGGATTCTGTGGAGGTGAGGCACTAACAGTGTATTCTTTATACTACAGTGAGTGTTTCTATTTGAATGCCTTTTAAAATACTTGAGAGACAGATTTACAGGGGGAGGTGTCTTTTTGTAATAATGCCTGTGGGTTTTTTAAAACTGCACATAGGTAGGTTTCAGGCTTGTGAAATGTTTTATGCCACACTTTATAAGCTTGCCATTTGAGGCCTCTGCCACAGTCTCTGGGACAAGTATGTGTTGCCTTCAGGAGGGCTATCTGTATGTATAAAAATCTTAACAGCTTATAGTAATGAAGCCATAGGTCTTCAAACGTGAGAGCAGATACTACAATTACCCCTTCTTTTTCATATGAACTACATGAGCTCATACAACTCACTTGAATTTGAAGCTTTATTTAAAAGAATATATGTATCAGTCTAAATATATCAGTGTACTGCACTGCGTTCTTTCACAGTACAGAGCTGCTGTACATATTGCAATATGCCAGACAGCAAAATTTAAATAGTCCAGGAGCTTTTTTAGTGTTCTTCATTTACAGCTTGTTTTATCTTTCATCTTTGTTCATACTGACACAGGATTCAGCATTGTAGAGACAGCTATTGAGTACCAGACAGTCTGGCTTTGCTGAGTCCTCCAATGCAATGTGATCAAACAAGCAAGAATAGTAAGAACATCATGTACACAAAAATGATTTAATTTTCTGAGTTCCGTGTTTATCTCCTGTACATGCGTAGGGACCTTAGAGCTTCCTTGATAAAATGTGTATTTGAAAAAAACCCACACATTTATCTTAGATTGCAGGAAGCTAAGGGCCTACTTCTCCAAATGCCTGAGCATTTTGTGCTTCCAGAGAGTAAGGAAAGCAATCTAGAAGGTACTCAGCAGGCATAAAAATCAGTTCTTGCTGCTCAAGATTCATCATAAATAATGACAAAAGTGTGGAAGAGTTCTGCACATTCTGTTAGAGAAGGCTTAGAGAATAGTGGAAAGAGGACAGACAAGCAAAGCAAAGTATCATCTGATTTCTTTTTAATGTGAAAAACAAATTTGTGCATCACTTAGATATGTTCAACTTCAGAATGGAATTACAGGATAATCTTTTATTACTGCGTAGTGTAACAAAGCCACAGCAATTTTAGTGAGTGACTCGTAGTCATGTTCCAAGTTAGTTTTGTTTTCAGCCTACTTTTTTTCTCATTGCATTCACCAAATCGAACTCTTGCAGGGACTAGCAAGTACTCTGTAGAAGGTACACTTCAGAAATTAGTATGGAAATTTTAGCTTTTACCATTCATTTTGCAGGGTTTGACATAGGTTCAGTTTCTACCAATATTAGTGCATCTAAGGTGCCACACAGTCTCAGAAATTTACTGAAAGAGTGATTCTGTTGTATATTGGTGCTGAGAACTGGGGTTGGGAAAGAGACTCTGATTTTGTGGATTAAGGGCCAAAAGTTTTGATCTGTGTGTAATTAGTACTGTCAGTGAGGCTCTGCTGTGTTTTTCAGGCCAAACAAATAGAACTTCAGTTCACTGTTGGTGAAGCTATTACGAGTGCTGCTGTAGGAACAAGCTCCGTGGCTGCACGTGATGCATGGACAGTCACAGAAGAGGACTATATCCCTCCTTCAGGTAGGCCTTTCTGAGACAGGGAATGGCTCAAGGATTGTAAAATCTCACAGTTCTGGACTAACACCGGGATCCATAACTTTATGTCTGTAGTGTTTGATGTATAATAGTAGAAGAGGTATTTTGTGTTTGTCAATCCACTACTTGATGTTCTACAATGTTGATTATATAAACAGGTCATTTCACCTCTTCAAGTCCATCTACTCAGAGGATAGAAGACTGTGATTCATGTGCTGTTTAAATAGCTTGTTGATGAAATGTATTTCATTGCCTCTTGACACTGCATTTGTTTCTTTTTTCTTTTTCATTTTGCTTTGCATCTTGGGTTGGTTTCAGGTTTAGCATACACGAGCCTTTTAAAGTAGCAATTTGAAGCCTGCACTGGAAAATAGGGCTATAAAATTCATTTTGTATGTCTTTTTCCAACAATTCAGAGTTATATGATGAAGTGACATTTACATGCAGTAAATGCAGAAATGTTAGGTATGGACTAAGATTCTAATCTTAATTAAATCTATTACAAGATTTTAATAGATATTAGATTTTATTAGATAATAGATTTTAATTCTAATTAGGTATGGACTAAAATTACTAATTGAAACAAGCATGACAGAATGGTAGCTTCAAAACAGGCAGCTGTAAATATCAGCATCAGACCTGAAAACAGGTGTTTTAATGTTGTGAGAGCGGTCTTAGATCTCTAGTGTGTACAAAGCTGGGCATGTGCAGAGTGAGGTAGAAACTGAATCCTGTCAGTGCTCCAGAAATGTTGAGACCTAGCAAAAGCAGTACAATGAGTTTTATGCAGTATGAGTAGTTGGCCACAGGCTCTGAAATGCTTCCATGAAGGCTTAGGAGGGCTATGTTCATTGTTTCTATTAGGAGAAATACTTTCCCAGTATCTCCAGTGAAGGCTTTTCCTAAATCAGAAGAGATTAAGGTGTCACCTGAATACTCATGGACTGATTAGGTTGTTTATTGCCACTGCATATGTTGAAGTTAAAAGTGTGTGTGGACAATTTTCAAGGCTCCCCACCTCCCCCTATACCTTTCTTTCTTTCATACAGATTTGAAACTGAATGACTTGGTTCCCTGGGTCCTAGACCTTATTTTGAACAAGCACATTGTCAGCCCCAACCCACACATTAGGCAGGCAGCTTGCATCTGGCTTCTGTCAATGGTGAAGAAGCTGAGCACACACAAAGCAATTAAGGTAAGAAGTATGCCCTTTCCTAACACTTACCTCCTTATCCCTGTTCTTGCTTCTCAGCTCCATTCTGTCCCTTCCTTCCCCTTCACTTCCATTGCCTCTTTTCCCTTAGTGCTGATGCAGTCCTTACTGAGGTCTTTGAGACCTGGGTTATATCTTTTGTTACTATGGGAATATACTGTCAGATGAAAAAGGCTGTTTGGCACCTTTGTAAACATCTGACCTGCACTCAGGTCAGAATGAGCTTAGTGCGAATAGCTCCTCTAAGATGAAGATCTTCCATTGGGAAGAAGAGGTTGGTGTCTGTATGGTTTTTAAGAATTATTTTTGGAAAATATTAAAAGGAAGTGTAGGTGGAAAAGAAAGGGGAGAACTAGATGAAATTCCTGCACTAATATGTTTCACAGAATTTATCAGAACTTTGGTACCTAGAAGCAGTTGTGATGTGCTTTGTGTACTGTGTATGTTTGGCACACTTTGATGAAAACTTTGTATTTGGAGTGCTTCTCTGTAATGACTCAATCTGAAAGGTCATGTACAAACACTTGAAAAAGCATTCCCAAACAAAATGTCCCCTCTCTGCATAGTAGTACTACAGACTGATGGCACCATGTAACAATTTTGTGTTCTCCAGGTAATGATAAAGACCTTTAGGACAATAGGTGCTTTGCAAGTGTAAGCTGTTGTGTGTAAAATATTGCCACGTGTTACACTGATCTAAATAGTGGACCTTGGGGATGAAGAAAAGATGTCCTCTCATATAGTCCCATCTGGCTGCAGGGCAGAATTATGATGCATTACAGCAGGTATTGGACAAGAAAAATGTATTTGGTTTACTAATTGCATGGTAGGTGTGAAAAGGTGCTGGACAATTAATTGTTCTCTTCTGTGAGTGTCAGTCAGGCTGCTACTTACCTGTCTGGAAAGGATGATAATTCTTGTCATAGGTATACTTCAAGTGGGCAGCTCCACTGATGCAGTACCCTCTGTTTATCTGTTAGGAACTTGTCTTGAGACCACACAGAGGATCTGAAACCTGAGATAAAAATAATGTCATTTTTTCTTTTCTTGCAGTCTCATCTCAAGGGTATTCAAAGTGCATTTGTTTCAATTCTGTCAGATAGTGATGGTGAGTACTACCACATCTTAAGAGTTCTGTCTTTTAGTGGGCTTATTTACAGATTTCAGGGAATCTGAACAGGCAGAAAGTCACCTACATTCTTTATGTCAGACAGATGATTCTATAATCTAGCCATCACAGGTTTAGGAAAGGAAGGTCCNTGTAGTTGGGATCTTCTCCCAGGCAACTAGTGACAGGACAAGAGGGCATGGCCTGAAGCTTCACCAGGGGAGGTTTAGGTGAGATCTTAGGAAGCACTTCCTCCTGGAAAGGGTGATTAGACACTGGAATGGGCTGCCCAGGGAGGTGGTGGAGTCACCATCCCTGGAGGTGTTTAAGGAGAGATTGGATGTGGTGCTTAGTGCCATGGTCTAGCTGATGTCATGGCGTTGGGTCATAGGCTGGACTTGATCTTGGAGGTCTATCCCAGCCTCAGAAATTCTGTGATTGTAGAAACATCCCATTTCTGATGTTATAGGAGTGATTTATTATCTAGGCATTGCATGTAATGATAAGAAGCATAACTTTTTTTTCTGTACTTTGCTAACCAAACTCTGATCTTTTTCTGCATTTGCCCCTTCAGACTATACTAACAGCAACTGTTCAGTGGTACTACTTCAGCTCTGCTTGGGCAGCAGGATGCATATAACAGAGTTCTGCATAGATAGGAACTGTGAACCCTCTTTAAGCTAGCAGGCTTTGACTAACAGGTCTTCCCATGGCAGCTGGTGGGCAGGGTGGCATCTGGCAGCCTATCCAAAGCTTACTGAAGTTGAAGAGAGCATTACCATTCATTTGCTAAACTTCAGGGGCCAGCAGTGTGTCAGAATACATATGGATTTTGGGGTTCTCTGCTATTTAAAAATCTGCAGTGACAATACTATCATTTGATATATTTTGATGGAGGGTACACCTTCAGAACAAATTGCTGCTTCAGGGTGCAAAATTTGTGTTTTGCCAGAAAAAATCTGTTCTAAAATGGAGAGCTGTGGAGCTGTGGACTGCAGCACAGAGCTCCATTTGCTAGATCATGGTTTTGGTTGAATCTTTTATTTGAAATTTATATGTTACTTCATGCTATCTTTAATTTTACTTTGTAAAATCTCTTTCAGAGCTTAGTCAAGATGTTGCTTCAAAAGGTCTTGGGCTGATATATGAACTAGGAAGTGAACAGGATCAGCAAGAGCTAGTCACCACACTTGTTGATACCCTTATGACTGGGAAAAGGTACAGTGAGCTAAGAACACATCAGGACAGTACTTTGAGCTATATTTCTGACAGCAGCAAAAGTGTGCATGTCTTCTGTGTGGAAAGAGATGTTTTGTGTCTAAGGTCAAGCCAATATTTGTATATTCCCAGTGGAATAAGCTGGGACATTTCTTCAGTCACAACAAACTCCAAGCTGAATTAAGTTGTTCTGTTTTATTTTTCTGTTCAACAAAGCTTCAAAATAAGGATTTAGTCCTGATTCAAACAGTTCCAATCAGTTGGGATTTGGTTAGATTTCTTACTCGCTGCATTGTGTAATTACAAAGGACAATAAACTCTTGCAGCAACTCTGCACAATGTGAACGTTGCACAAGCGGGGTTTTACTTGTGCCCGGAATGTGTCTCTTGCTGAAGAAGTGTTGTTGATGGTCACTTGTCAGCTTTAGTGCAAATAATTCTGGTCTTACAGAATTCTTACAGAATTCTGGCTAGTTACTAGGTTGGTCAGTGATGGAAATGCTCTTTAACAGCCCACTCCATTCTAACATGGTGTGGATAATGGCAAAACTTTAGGCTGGGATTCTGGGAATTCATACTGATTAATCAGGAAGAGATTGGATGAATAGAGTTTTTTTATTATTATTTTTTTATTTTGAAGTAGAGATTTGTTGTCCATGATATGGCTTGTGCCTGGG
>VWZY01000423.1:0-15863 GCA_013399075.1 Chloroceryle aenea
CAAAGTTTCATGTTTTCCCGCCATATTGACACTGTTGGTCACCGGACACCAACTGATGTGGCACCAAGCACAGCCACTCTCCGTGCCCAGTCACCCAGCCAGGTCCTGTTGCTAATGGTGGCTAACAGCGGATGCCTAGCAAAAAGTGGTAAGAATAAGCAAACATGAGAGCAGTGCTTCCCCACTACTCTCCCAGCCTCTGGTGTGCCTCTGCCAGGACCTTTGTACTCACTTCCCCTTGGTGGGTGTGAATAAAAATCCATCATCCACAAAATCCTATGGCAATAAGATTTACAGCTTACACACTGCATAAAGTGTGCATCTCCTCCTGCTGTGGGAACTCCTACCCACAGCTGTATTAACTGGGTGCTGCTGAGACATCCTTCCCACGGGCAGAGCTGTTTGGGGCACGGGCAGAGCTGTTTGGGGCACTGTCAGAGCAGTTCCAGAGGGTTCATGGTTCCCACAGCAAGGCTTTGTGCCACCGTGGCAGCTTTGTGCCCTTGGGCCAATGCCGTAGGTTCAGCATGGATGGGTCAGGTCAGTTTTCACCCGTAGGTCGGGTGGATTTTGTGTTAGAAGTGACAAAAGGGAATTGTGTGTCATGTCAAAAGTTTGCTTAACTTTCCATGACATCATGGAGCAATGGAACAATTGTCACATCCTTAAGAAATATATGGCTTTGACATGTCAAAATCCTACTGCAGCTGAGAGAGCTGTGGTTTTCATGTGGAAAAAAAACATTCTGTAGAACAAACCTATGTTAAATACCATAGAAATTAGATTAGTGTTTCTTCTCAGTAAGAATGGGTGCTCTTTTTTCACGATTGTACATGCAACTGGCTTTATAAAGTGGTAAAAATGTACAAAGTCAGAACCAAAAAGCCCGTAGCCTCTCAGCTAGATGCTTCTGAGCTGCCCACGCCTGTAAAAAATTCAGACTGAGGCAGAAATCCTGGGTTGCAGAAGGGCTTCCCTGGTCTGTGTGTGGTTCAGGGATTTTCTTGCAGTGATTCATTAGGGAAACACCTTTGTAACTTCTGTTGAGATTGGCAGCAAAGTTGGATTTGAAGAGCTCCATCCTCATAGTATTAGAGACCATGGGGAAGATCAGATTCTGAAGGTTCAGCTGCCACAGCTGCTCCCTTGCCTGAAAGGCCCACACGCCAGATGTTACCAGGTTATGATTTTGTCTTGCTGAAAAAATGCAGAGAATTGAGGGAGATGAAAGAGTTTGGACAAGGGGACATATTGAGTCCAATGCTAAATCAGTAATTCTTCAGAAACTACTCTCTGTGCTACCTATTTTTCTCTACATCTGTATTTTTAGCTTGATATAGAGTAAGAAACCTGAAGTTTATTTGGCCTTTTAAAATGTCTCTGTCTTCTTTCTGTACTACAAAACCTGGTTATTAAAACCAGAGCAATATTACTTTCAAAAAACCCAGTCTGCATTTCCTAAGTCCACTTAAATTTACACACAAATTCTGCTCCTGAAATTTAATTCTGTACATATATCTGGCTGGCTTCTGTTATTCCTTTTTATTAAAACAAAAACAAAGCAAAACCAAAGCAAACTACAAAAAAACCCACCCTAGCTTGCTTTTTTTTTAGGCATGGAAATTCTTATTGTCATTGTGGGCAGGAAAGTGATTAACTATAAACATGTTGCTAATAGTGAAGAAGAAAGGCGACAATTAGCTGAACAACCACAATATTTTTGGCTGTACAAAAATGCAAAAATCAGCCTAAAAAGCTCAATATTAATAGCCAGCAAGCTGCTAATATCACTAGCTGTAGAGGACTGTTTTCCACTAATTTAGGATGGGTTTTTAATAAAAACAGGGCAAGCCAAGAGCCACCAATTACCTTCTGTCTCAACCCATTCTGGCTTTTGCGTCTCGCCTTCTTTTCCCATCGCTTTGTAATTCAGGGCCTTAAAATGTATCCAACGGGTTGCCAATTATCAGAATTAGAAATATTAAAAGCTTGGGCTGGGACGATTGGTTTTCATTTCAGTCTCTTTTTGTTACCTGTTTATGACAACATGATTTTGTTCCACAAGCTTATTCATAGGACTTAGATGAGCATAAATGTTTTCCTGGGTGCGATGGGGGTTCGCTGGTACTGCTCCGCTCACCAGCTGCAGCAGATGTGCCACGCTGCAGTCTGTTTGCAGGGAGTGAGGATCACTGTGAAGAAAACTATGGAAAGCACGAGAGGTTGTCCAGTGCATTGAAAGGATGATTCCAAAACCTTTTCAAAGGCTTCTTTGAAACGTGCACACGTGCCCTGATGCTGCGGCCGTGTTGCTTCCTTTCACTCCAAGATAGCTTCTGAAAGAGACTGCAAAAGAAAACAGAAAGGCAGACTGAATTAAATAATAAAATATAATGAAAATAAGTAAATAAGATATACGAGAGAGACCACCCACCGGAAGGTACTGCAGGTACTCTGACAGGCATGCTGCAAGGGCTCACCCAGTGATATCTGGGGAAGGGTGAGCCAAGTGACTCTGCCAAAAGCTGCGTAAAGAGTAATGCCGTGCTTGTCAAAGACACAAATGCCAAATAACATCACAGCAGATACCTGGAGAGGAAACATTGCACAGCTTACCTGCTGAAGCTGCTGACCCACAACAGTGTGCTGTGATGAGGAGCAGGGCAACCTCCTCTGCTTTACACCAGGCCCTTGGGCTGCCACAGCTCCTTTCTGAGAGGTACTGTGGAGGGAAAATGAAGCTGTTTGATCACCCAGCACTCAAAGCAAACAACATTGGAGATTTAAAAATAAAAGATCTTCCTACTCTTGGGGAACAAAGGACAGATTCAGCTCCAGGAAGAAGGAGGACCTCTATAACCTTAGTCATTCAGGTGGAAGGCAAAAACTGACATTGCTTTATCCAAAATTTCCAGGCAAAGCTGAGGGGCTAAGCTGATTTTGAAGATGACAATATGCTAACAGGGCTGCCCACAACAATCTGGAGTTCTCCAGGTGACTGCTGTGAAAGCCATGAGGCATGCTGCCTTTGAGGGCAGGGAGGTTTGAAGGGAGGACTCATGAATAAATAAGAATCAGTCCCCTTCAGGAAGGCACGGCCGGTGGCAAACAGTTACAGGTGACAGAAAGACTTGCAGGATGGGGTAGGGAGTTGCTAACTAAAGCAAAGCTCTGTATCCTGCTCTTCCAAAAATACATTCTTAGGTAGGATTAAAATACTAGCCAGAAATGAGCAGTAAGCATACTTCTGGTTCAGATGCTGCTTAACCAAGAATATGCCTGGATGGGGTTTTTTTTGCAATCAGAAAAATTGCTTGGGCCAGAGATAAGCAGTGTTCCATCAAGAAATAAGCAGTGATCATCTAATCCAACCTCCCCACCATGGGAAGGGAGGCCTCTCAACTAGACCAGGTTGCTTGAGGCCTCATCCAACCTGGTCTTGAACACCTCCAAGGAGGGGACATCCACAGCCCCTCCGGGCAATTTATTCCAGAGTCTCACACCCACCACCTGCATACTGAAGAATTTTTTCCTAAGATCCAATCTAAACCTATTTTCCCTCAGTTTAAAACCATTTCCCCTCATCCTATCCCTAGACACTCTTGTGAAGAGTCCCTCTCCAGTTTTCCTGTAGGATCCCCTCAGGTATTGGAAGGCAGTTATAAGAACCCCCCAGAGTCTTCTCTAGGCTGAACAATCCCAGCTCCCTCAGCTTGTCCTCATAGGAGAGGTGCTCTAGCCCCCCAATCACCTTTGTGGCCTCCTCTGGACTCGTTCCTCTTATGGTGGGGACACCAGAACTGGAGGCAGTATTTGAGATAGGGTCTCACAGGAGCAGAGTAAAGGGGGAGAATCACCAGTCTTGATCTCCTGGCCACACTCCTTGATGTGGCCGTCGTAGCTCACAGGACTGCAGGTCTACAAGAAGCAGACTCTTAAATGTTTCTAACACAGAGATAAAAGAGGTGCTGAAATCATAGCTATGGGAGGCATGGCATTACCTGCTCCTTCTGCTCTTGAAGAGAACATGCAATAGCAGTAGGAGTGGGATAGCCTGCACAGATGGACTGCTGACCATGGGAAAATAAGTGTATTCAGCAAACACCTTTTGCTGCACAGGCTCTGGGGCGCACCTACTTTGCAAACAGGAGTCCTCCCAGCCACTCCAAAGTCAGGCAGAGTTTGGTATCATACAAGGAAGAAGCAGGGCAATAAGCAGAATTGCAGCCCTGGACTTCAGGAGGGTTAACTTTGTCCTCTTCTAAGACCTACTTGGAGCAATCCCTTGGGCTAAGGCTCTAGAAGGTAGGGGGCCCCAAGAGAGCTGATACTCAAACATCACTTCCACCCAGCTCAAGATAGGTGCCTTCCTTTGAATAAAAAGTCAAGAAGGGGAGGCAGGAGATGTCTGACTAATCTGATAGCCATCTGATAGCCATCCCATCTGATAGTGATGGGATGGGTAGATCCAGGGAGAGCAGTGGATGTTGTCTACCTTGACTTCAGCAAGGCTTTTGACACTGTCTTCTGTAACATCCTTGTGGGTAAGCTCAGGAAGTGTGGGTTAGAAGAGGTGAGATGGGTTGAGACCTGGCTAATCAACAGAGCTCAGAGGGTCATGATCAGTGTCTCTGAGTCCAGCTGGCAACCTGTGGTGTTCTCCGGGGGTCAGTTCTGGGGCCAGTCTTATTCAACATCTTCATCAAGTACCTGGATCAAGGGACAGAGCTATATCCTCAGCAAGTTTGCTGCTGACAGTAAACTAGGAAGAGTGGCCAATACACTGTCAGGCTGTGCTGCCATCCAGAGAGAGCTGGACAGGCTGGAGAGCTGGGCAAAAGCTAAAAATCAAAGCTGAAGTTGCCTTTCAAATTCAAAGCAACACTAGGCTTCAGCTGCAGCCTCGGAAATGCACACACAGGAGAGGGCTTTATTTTCACCTTTAATAGAAATGCATTCACTAGAAAGGATGCAAACGGGGTCAAAAAGCAACATTTGTGGTATGACAAATCATGTGAGTTTCTCCAAATCACCATGGCTGGAAAAGACCTTTAAGATCCTCGGGTCTAACTGTTAAAAGTTCAGCTGTTCTCATGTGCAAGCTACAACGTGCTGACAGCTTAAGCAATGCAACTCACAACCTTTATCACCACTTGGGTACTCATGGAAGCTCTGTTCTTCACTGGTCACTTGTAGGAAAGCATGAGAAAATTTAATAGCCAAAGCTGTTTTCTGTTGTTGTTAAAGGGAAAGCATCCAGCAGTCACTGTGTGATAGTGGCTCACGTGTAACTGTAGCATTGCACTTAACCCTCCAAGGATAAGATCTTAATGAACAAATCAAAGTTCAAGAAGAAAGAAAATTATTTAGCAGCTATTTTACTGGTAGTCTTAGAATTTAGCTGTAACCAAGGATTTCAGGAGTCAGAAAGAGATGACAGAAAAGGAACTCGGTGCAAGCTCCTGGGAACTTAGGAGCAGACAGCATTATAGCTGTGAGTACATTACAGGACTCTGGATAAAATCCAGTGCTGCTAGGATGAACTGCCAGAGTATTTCTTGCAAGCTTAGATTTCTACAATTAATCACCAAGTTTTTCCCAGTTTTCTAACAAGCCATACTGTATATTTTGAACTGTTCTTACAGAATCAAGACTCAAAGATTCTCAAGTACAGCTGCAGCATACACTGGTTCTCTCTGGTGTCAGAAAGTAGAGATTTAGATTTTTTCCCTCCATTCCGAGAGGGGAGAAAAGCTGAAAAGCCTAAATAGAGTTTTGCTGTGGGATGGTTTGGGGTTGGTTTTTATTCTGCATTGATTTATTCCCGCTGTCTACCCTTTTTATGATCCATTTATATAAAAAACTGATCTAGTACTTGGAAAAAAAAAATGGAGGTAGTTACCCCAGCTCCCACAGGAGCCAGCTGAGTAGTCAGAACTTGAATGAGGAAAGTCATCCAGAATTTGGGCTGCCCCATACAGGATAGATGTTGGTGTACTAGACTGGGCAGCAGAAGTCCACTGAGGTGTTAAAGAGCTGGAGTATGTGATGGAAAAGGAGAGTGCTGGGTTTGTTCAGGCCTTAAGAGTAGGCAGCTTTGGGAGGATCTTGCTGCTGCAGCTGCTTTGAGTGAGGAAGGTGATGGAAGATGGCCTCTGAAAGTCCCTTCCAATCTGATTTACTCTAGCATTCTATGCAGGGGGGTTTTATGCCAGCAACTCTCTCCCAGCAGACACATAAGCCAAGTATGTACAAGGATCTTCTGTTAAATTTACCTTCATTTTAATATTTTTCACTTGTTAAGATCAATGTAAATCACAAGTATAACGTATAAAAACTGAAGTGATGATCGCACACATGGCTTTAAGTACCAGTGGCATTTGATCTGGCTTTTAAGAGATTAGTACATTCCATGAGAGGTCACCAGTAGCCAAACTTGAAAATGAGAAGCATATAATTCTGGCATGGCAATTTATTAAGATGTCAAATTTTTTTTTTTGTTAGCAGTCAATCATTGGAAACAATCTGTACACATCTAACCTAGCCAGTGAAAATGGCTGTATGACTTTTAATGCAGTATGCCCCATTTATACAGCTTGTGATGCTCTGAAATGATTTTCTTCATTGTTCAAGTCCCCACGAAAACAATTACCAGCTTTAACATATATTAGAAGTAACATTACATTCTGCTCTCAAAAGTACCAAAAAAAATAATGCTTTAAATATACACTGGCTCCTAAGCTTAGACTGAATCCCATCAGGAAGAGAATTTTGCACTTCAATACAGTGCCTTCAACATCAAGAGCTCTTCAAAGTGCTTGGCAGAGTGTGTGAACACTATCCCCACTTACTTAGATGACTAAATAAGGCACAGAGGTCAGCTACCTCACTCCCAGTCGCACAGAGAGCGAGTGGTAGAACTAGCAGAGCAGAATCTGGGCTTTCCAGTTGTCCAGTGTAACCACCACATCTCACTGCCACTATTCACGTGCAATGGCTTAAGCAGTTCCGAGGAGCAAAATTTGTACAGCATACACTAAACGGAAGGGGTGATCCAGGGCCAGACAAAGGCTGTGACAGTTTCAACCCAAACCATAGCAATTTGGCAGTCGATAAATCAAAATGCACTTCAGGGAATGGTCACATAGAAAATGATATATTAATCCACAGAGAGAAAGCTCATTAAACGTAAGACATACGGTGTTGGCTTTGCAGGAGGGACTGGTTATCTTAAGCTTGACAGTAATTCAGGTGATGTTGACATCATGAGAGAACTTGTACTTTCTGATCAGCAGACATCCCGAACACTGTTGTTCTTACAAGTGAGATACACTTCTCTGAAGAGACACATGGAAAGGTAAATAAAGGGCCAAATATCTCCTCAGTAGGCATGGATGGGTATGAGGCACAACCCCCCCACATTAACTGCCCGTGAGGTTGGACTAAGTGGTAGAGAAATACTCATCTGGAATTAATGTCTACAATAAATAAGGTTGAGAAAACTGAAAGTCACCCATCGAAATCACCAAGAAATGCATCTTCAGATTATGCTGCAGGAAAGAAAGTGTGATGCATGTAATCACTGCCTGGATGAGAAGCATGCTATAGCTCAGCCCTCTGATGACAAATAAGTATTTCAGAAAGCCTGTCCTTGGATAGGATGCTGATGAGGTGACTCATTTACTGACAGAGGCTGCTGATGGGATTCAGAAACATGTACACTTTGATGCTGTTCTTCACTGATTTGATGGGAAGGAACTGCATCTTGGCTACAGCGAGACTGTTGACTTGATTCCTGAGTCAGCTGCACATGCTGAGCTGGATGTGAAGAACCTGCTAAGTGGATTTCTTCATTTTGTCCTTGATGAGCATGGAGATGTTCTAGTGCTTCCTTAGAAAGAGTGATGACATGCATTTGTTCAGGTTGGGCAGTCTCTATTTGGTTTGCAATCACATTGATACTTTGGATCTGTTCCGTTTGCTCCTGCTGAGCTGACAGCAGCAAGTTTTGCAACTGCTGTGGTGGCTGAGCAAGCAGTGTGAGGTTAGTGGCCTGCTCTGTTGTCATATTTGGGGCATTTTCTGCAGCAACAATACTAATGCCTTGATTATGACTAGGCATGAAGTTTATATTATGCACTGTATCTGTAACCAGCAGCTGAATTTCCTGCCCTCCAGAGGTGGCAAGTTGATACTGCTGCAGCTGAAGAACGTTTCTCACTTCTGAACTAGAGTTGGTGCTCGGGGCAGCGCTGGCTTCCTGGAACTGCTTTTCTTTGCTATGAATTTTCAAGTGAGACTTCAGATTGTCCAGACGAGCAAACTGCAAACTACATTCTGGGCAGGAGAAAGGCTTTTTGCCCGTGTGTAAGATACAGTGTCTTCTCTTAGCACTGGAATCGGAGAAGGATTTTCCGCATATACCACACGAATATGGCTTTTCTCCTCTGCAAAAAAATGTATTTGACCTCATTAAAATACTCACTTTGGCAGGGCTGCTTTCTGCAGTTTATTACAGAATAAAAAAGCTTAAGCCCAACTCTTTTGTTTTGTTAAACTTCAGAATAGTGATATTCAAAACGTTCTCTATTTGACTTCCTAATTACTTCCATTTGACTTCACAAACTGTACAACACTTTCTTCAGGATTTACTCAAGGTCTACGGAGATAACGTAACTGCCCTCCTGTTGTAACACCAGAGGTACCAACTGTGTGCTGCCAGACCACGACAAGAGCACAACAACTTAATTTTGCACAACTTAAGCACTGACCATTATAAGAACATCTACTGACAGTAAGGGCTTTAAAACAGAAGTGTCCAAATCCTAACTTGCTGCCTGACTCAATGGGACAAGAAATTTTACTGGAAATGTTTTCTCTTACATAAAGCTTGCAACAGATTGAAGCTATGACACACCTTCATGCACTACATCACACTGACATGAGTAAAAGCTAACTCCTGCTATTTAAGTGACATGATAGACTACAGGGAAACAGGGCAATGCTTGTTGTAACAATCATCTTGTTACACCACAGCTACCGTTCTGCTGTAAAACCAAAATTCACAGTAGAATTTTCACACCAATAATGTAGTGGAAAGTACATTGTCATTAAACAGACACAATCCACCAAAGAATCACCTTACAATGTCTGGGCACACTAGTATTTAACGGTGCAGTACTTTGCAATACTCACTTTTTCTTTAAATAGATTAAGTAAAAATATTAGTGCTTAACCATCCATCCAAAACCCTAACAAACTCTGGCCATTCTATAGTTGAACGAGCACTACCTACAGGTATCAGAAGTTAAATTTGTAGCTAATGTAATGAAAATCAGACATACTCTACCTGTGAATTCTAATGTGAGTCTGAAGAGAACTTTTAGCTGTAAACGACTTGCCACAAATTTCACAAGTGAAGGGCTTCTCACCTATCAAAAACAAATTTGACATCACATTTTATATAGCATTTTCCATCTATCTATCAAAAAAACACTTTCTATTTTACCATACTCAGTATCAAGTGTGCCTTGGGGAATCCTCATGCTTCTGCTATGGCTCAGGATGGGTATGGGAAATTGAATGAGCTCAGTAGGTCGATGAGGGTACAGTATTTTAAACTTAGATATCGGATGTTCCTCTGCTGTGAAGATAAAGAATTAGATGATCCAAACCCTCAGAGCACAAAAAAACCCCCATCTTATAATACTGAGATACAGATGTGGGTGTTCCACATGGAACAGGCAGATTTTAAAAGGGCTGACCCTGAATTAGTAGGCGTTAACACCAGGCTCATGTGCAGCACCTTGCAGATGAGTTAGCCCATGTTTCCAAACCTGAAAAGTTAATCCATCATCTTCATAATCTGGCTGGCTTCCTAAAACGCTCCATCATCCCAGGCCTATGATATCCTGGGAACACCAGCTGGAACTATGGTGGGTTGAACAAACTGTGGGTTTGTTTTGTTGTTAGACATTGGGAATTCCCATGTCTAACAGAGTAGAAGCAGAAGAGCCAAATTAAGTAACAAGGTTCCCATGGATCAGATACCACCCAACCAAAGCAAATTCTCATTCACACAATAACATCTCCCTGTTGCACTAAGCTTCTTTAGGAGACTAGACATGAGAATGCAGATGAGCACTGCGTTAGTTCACACCACCAAAGCACACTGAAATTAGAGATGGGGCAGTAGCCTGTTTCTAAGGAAGCTTCCCATTTAGCATAAAACTGCAAAGCTTATCAGCTTTCACATAGCTTTAGAGGCAGGGGGTAAAGGATGAGAGAATAGGGAGGACTTGTTGGAAGGGACTTCTAATCATCTAGTCCCAGGCTCCTACTGAAAACAGTGGTAACCTCCTAAACAGACTGTATTCTTAGTGTCACAAAAAGCACTGCCAAAGCAGACCAGTCCTGTCAGTGTTAACACACGTCCCCAAAACTCCGTAGAATCTTAATTCATGCTTTTGAGATAGGACAGATCAATTGTTATTTCTGCACTGTAATACTGGTACCTGGCCTGTCTAGTCTGGAAGCAAAATACATTGCAAGCCAATTTCTGCTAGAACTCAGCTTAGTTTATCTATTTCTGCAACTTACCTTGGTAGTATGCTTCCTCTTCTCATGGGCCACCACCAAACCAAACTCCTTTCCCACTACATTTATAGAGCTGTAACAGCTTCAGATACAACAGTGTCGTGTGTATCAACAAAAACTATCCTCTCCTCAACAGAAAATGCAGTATTTTGAAGTATCACGAGTTAACACTATTCTGGATACACCAAAAACTCCCCAAAACCCAAGTTCTGACCTCGTCATGTCCTAGGGAACTTAAAGCTGTGTTATTTTCACTGAGAAAGAGAAGGAAAAGAATGAGATCTGTAACTCAATCTTGTGTGTGCTTTATTATACCACAGGCAACACAGCTAAGAATAATTTGGATTTGGGAAGAAACAATTGCTGCTGTTCATCGCTATTTTAAAATAAAACAATATTCATGCATCATCTTATGAACTTACCCTTCAAATAAAACTATTTTAAGAAGTTTACAGTTTGTTATTACAAGAGGGTAGATCATTCGGACATTCGAGTATCACCTTGCCCTCTAACTCTCATAAAACACCATCTGACGCACTGGCAATAAATCCTCCCTCCCAGCCCATCTCCTGCCAACATCTGCTTTATTACAGGGCAATAAAAAGGTAAATGGAAATACTTTCTTTCTGGCCAGCAGCATTTTCCACAAGCAGCCATCCCGCACAAATAGGGGTGCCTAACTCCTTCAGGACATGCACCTTCTTTGCTCACTTTCAAGCCCCATAGGCGCTGGATGTGGCTCTCCTGACAAACTGAATTCCCAAGCCCAAGATTCTATCACAGGAAAGCTAACTGGCATTTTCTACAGGAAGCTTTTTAAGAATGGGAAAATGAAAAGTAGGCACCGCATCTACACTGCTGAAATACAAGATTTTTTTTGTGCACTGCATTTACTTCAAGAAAAAAAACAAAGCAACAAACCAACACAAAACACGATGGACAATATTACCTGTATGTGTTCTTAGGTGTTTCTTTAACTGAGCTGCATCCATGAATTTGCGACGACACTGGTTACATTCCGGCAGTGAACGGCCTTGTCGCAATAATAAAAAAAGTGTCAGTGCATAAGTGATCCCCTCTATCTCTTCAGTGATCTTTGTTAAAGCACTTTCCTGTAAAATAACCACTTGGATATAATATAGAGAGAAAACAAAAGGTGATTCACTGCCTCCTCCCCATCTTAACTGTCACACTTCTATTTCTCTATTATGATGGGAAAAGAGGGCACTGACACCTGCTCCCCCCAAAACACACTTTCTCTGGAAGCTTTGTACATTCTGATTTTTTTCACTGCTTCTGGTGTGTCTAGCTTCATCTCCATCCTGCTCTAGAAATGACAAGGACAATTCTCAAAGCTTGCTTGCCTAGCCCTAGTCCAAAGTACAGGAGAACGACAAGGCAATTTGCACAACAGGCAGCAGATATGGTTGTTTATAGAGTTCCTAGCTTCTGTGTAACACAGACAGCAGGGCTAACATAATCACACTGAATGTGGAACACAGAACTAATTTTTAATCATTATAATGAGCCCTTCCTGATGAAGTATTTTTCTAAACATTCCATTTATTACATATTATTTAGTCTTTTTCACCCTATTCATTGTTATATTGAGATACCACACATTAGGGTAGCACAGACTAAATACATCACTGCAGAAGAATTTGCAGCCTTAGTCAATTTTTAGGAGGACAAATCAGCACGGGCTGTCAGCCAGCTCCACAACCCAAACTTGTTATACCTGTGTGTACTCGATAATGGCTCTTGAGCTGTCTCTTCTGGCTGAAGTATTTCCCACACTGATCGCACGTAAAAGCCTTTTGCCCTGTAAAACAAATCACTTGTCAAAATGTAAATCACATCCAAAGGAAGTGTAAGGAAATAAATAATCCACCTAGCACACGTGAGAGAGAGCAGAAATATCCTTCTATAGAAAGGCAAATTCTCAGGGAAGAGGAGTTATGTTTGCCTTGAAAAATCTTTACCTGTATGCAGGCTCATGTGCTCCAGGAGAGAATGCTTTGTTGTCAGAGCTTTACTGCAGACAGTGCAGGTGTATGGCCGTTCTCCGGTGTGCATTCGCTCGTGGACTTGAAGAGAATGTTTCTGGGAAAAGCCTTTGCCACACTCACTGCATTTAAAAGGGCGCTCCCCTAAAAGCAGAAGATTCCATTTAAGTACAGCTGCACCATTTCTCACCAGGTATTCTAAGCTGATAGTGAGGTGCACTGCAATGTAGGAGCTACTAAAAATGACTTTTTAGTAGTGATAAGCAGAATTAAGAGACGAGCTTCACATAGCTAAAGTATTGCCACATAATTCAATGTTTACATGGAGAAATAATTAACTCAACTGCAATCAAGGCAAGGCATACAGGCTAAGAGATTTACTGAGAAGAACAGAACAGCAAACACAGAAGACACACAGTAATTCGGATCACCACACTGTTTGGGACAGCCCCTGCTGTAGACAGCAGCCCACATGTCAACAGCTAGCTTGCTGTCACTAAATCCTAACCCAGAGGCCACAGTCTCTTAAGGGTCCTCACCTGTATGACTTCGCTGGTGAATAGCTAGGAAGTGATTATATTTAAATACTTTGCCACAGTCTTTACAGCGAGCTTCAGAACTCGCACGTTTTCTTTTTCCATCAGTTCTCTTTGCCAGTCCTTTTTCATCCTCGTCACCAAGGAGCTTATAATCTTTTAGTTTGATTGACCTCCTTATTCTACGTTTGCTGTACCGGCTCTGAGCGCTCTGTATTCCTTCAGATTTGGGATCATAATTCTCATCTTTCTCAGCTGACAGATCAATAGCAGCTTCTGAGCCGCAAGCAGGTTCAGTTCTGTCTGCATCTTTCCTCGCTGGAGACTGTTCGCTGGCAACTGTTTCTTCTCCTGCACTGTCTTTTTTCATAAAGTTTTGCTTATTTTGAACGGAGTTGTTCTCTCTCAGCTGCACCTCTTCGGCAGAATTTGCTCCTGGTTTTTCTTCTTGGACATTCCTGACTTTCCTCGGTCGCCCTCGTTTTCGCTTTGGTGGATCTTCATTTTTCTTGTCGCTTGCCGTAACGGCTACAAAGGCTCCGCTGTTAGCGGGAGCTGGTGCCGTGCTAGCTGGGCTACCACTGGCCTGGTAGTCTGTACAGGCCCACACCAAGTCACTCACTTTCAGCAGCTGTGCAGTAGCCAGAATTTGTTCTGTGCTTTTTTCACTGGCACGGAGGCAACCGGTGTAGATGAATTCTAGCAGTGCTCCAAAGGTGTCTGCAACCATTCCCTCCAACACGTAAATTGACTGCCCTATTTCACCCTCATCTACAAACATCATGGAGAAGTATTCACTGCTGGCAGCAAGCAAAGCTTTATGGGCTCTGAATTGCACATTCTCTACTATCAGAGTAATGTCACAAAGAAAATCCTTTTTCCTCTGCTCCTCAAAATTAGCTAGAATGGTGTCTTTGTGAGCTTTGGAGTGGATGACAACGAGTTTCTCGGAAGCATCGGGAGTCGTTTCTGCCATTTTTATTGCAAATCTGAAAGGAGGTACCTAGAGGAACAGAACAGCTTTAGCAAAGCTACTTAATGAAGTCGGCATTGTAAGACACCAAATATAATTTATTTTACCAGTCAGCAGGGTCCAACAGTTTCCAAAGCAATTCTGAAGACCCTGAACTTTACTTACAAAAAGAAAGTTTCTTATTTTTGCTTCGAAAAGTGGCTTTTTTCTTGAAAAAGCCTAAGAAATGGCTACAGATAGTTTCTTCTTAGATCAGAATTATTGCCTGTTATTTCACTTGTTTACCTCTGATGTACTGGGAACTGTATGGTATCTAATAAAAACACCTCCTTTCACAACTGAAACATTTGGACAAAAATAACTCTTTGTTCACAGGTCCTATGTGGAAACAAATAATGGGGAAAAAAGAAGTCAGCTACAGCTTCAGAATCATTTCACAGAATCATTTCGGTTGCAAAAGACCCTTGGGATCATCGTGTCCAACCAGCTCCCTCACTGCAGATGCCACATTTCAGATTTTTCAGAGACAAGGCTATGAAGTGCGGCAATCGANTCTGAAGACCCTGAACTTTACTTACAAAAAGAAAGTTTCTTATTTTTGCTTCGAAAAGTGGCTTTTTTCTTGAAAAAGCCTAAGAAATGGCTACAGATAGTTTCTTCTTACATCAGAATTATTGCCTCAGTCTATGGAAGTGGACAATAAAAGCAGAAAACCAGAACTTCTCTTAAGAGCTCTGTCTGCAGCAGGGTTGACTATGCTGTGAACCAGCAATCTGGCTTGCTAAGCTTCTCCAATTGTGAATATGCAAACATTAAAAACGGGTCAAAAAAAACAACAAAAAACCCATCAATTTCAGAAGTATACACCAAATACTGTGGGAGTGATGTGTGAAAAATGTCTGCTTCGAGGATCAGCTGAATCACAGGATTGCTATGGCTGGAAAAGACCTTTAATATCATCAAGTCCAACCATTATCTACTCTACCCGGACCACAACTACAGTATATCCTTAATCACCACATCTAGATGGCTTTTAAATGAATCCAGCTATGGCAATTCAACCACTTGCCTGGGCAGCCTGTTCCAGTCTTTGATAACCCTTTTGGTATAGAAGTTTATCCTAATGTCCAGCCTAAGTCAAAGGTGACACAGATTGGCTATCTACCATCCTAATTTATAGAACTGTCATATTAGATGCAAATACATATTCATATTTGTATTTAACAAGCACAATAGTTCCAGTCACCTGAACAAATGCTGTAAAAATCCACATACTCTGTGTACAGATGATACCCAAATGCCACCAAGGTGGCCAACAAGGGGTTTTTTTAGCCCCATTCAGCTACCAAACTGTTCATGCTGGAGCCATATTGTTTTATCTGGAAGCTTTAATTTCTAGAGGATGCAAGACTGATGTTACTGGAGCACCCTAAGGCACATCTGCAGGTCTGACCCAGCTCTGCCCTACAAGAGCTGCTGCCAGCCTGTCCACAGGCATTCCCTAACATCTGCACAGGTCTCGGAGTAGTAGGTGCTTTGTGGGTTTTGATCACATAAAAGACTTCAATTATGAAGTGGCATCATTTTGACTCCAAAACGCAAAACAACGCTGTTGCCTAAAAATCCCCTAATAGCTCGAGTTACTCTAGAGGAGAAGGCAGCCATGCTGCCAGCACACTCCCAGTCCATCTGCTGCTGAACTGTGGAAGGGCTCCTGAGCAACACGCACATCTTGGGGAACTGACCCCCGAC
>VWZY01000425.1:0-10669 GCA_013399075.1 Chloroceryle aenea
TGGGGGGCAGTGTGGGGTGATGGCAGAGCACCCATTCCACAAGTGCAGGGGAGCAACCCCAAAGCTTGGGCTTCCCAGGCTCCCAGGGAACAGGCTGTGAGATCCTTTGTGTCCTCAGGGTCTGGTCTGGGGCACTTGATGCTTGGACCTGGGCAGTGGCCACGGGGTGGGGACAGAGCTTGTGCACCTGTTGGAATGTATTTGGGGTGCTGAGAATTGTGCAGGAGGCACTGCGAGCAGGTGGGCACTGTGCTTGTAAGGGCAGAGCAAGTTGCCTTGGAGCCCAGGAGTCCATCTGCCCTGCAACATGCTGTGCCCCCAGGACTTCCGGCCAAAAGGGAAGGCTCAGGCACTTCACAGCCTCACAGCTGCCTGCAGAGCTCCAGCACTGCTGCTGAGGCCACCACAGCTGCCTGCAGAGCTCCAGTGCTGGCACTGAGGCCACCACAGCTGTCTGCAGTGGGGCTGGCCACCTGCCAGAAGATGAGTCTGATGGGGATCACCCTGTGCTGGAGCTATGCTCTTACCTGCATCGTGCCAAGCTGCTTTTCCACTCCTTGCTGATTCCAGGAGCTTGTCTCTCCCCCACCTCTTGCAGCTCTGAGAGGCTGCGGTGAGGGAATGTTTCAGAAGATGGAGCAGACATGTCTACAGCAGAGAGACCTGGGGAGCTTGGAGCAGCTCTGCAGAATGGAGGTGGTGGGCAGTCAGTCATCAGACCCCCCCACCCTGTGGCATTAATGAATCCTTGGGGTCTCAATGTTAAAATCTGCCTAGAGCATTTAACTGCTTCTCAGTGTTTCATGCCTCGGTGCTGGGTGTCATAATCCTGCGTGCCTCCGTGAGTGCTGGTCCTTCTCCCTGTGCCCAGGGAGAGAAGTTAGCCTGGGGCAAGGGTGGCTGGGGGGCATGCTCCATGACACCCTCTGCACGGGTGGCAGGTTCACTCTGCACCACGAGCTCATTCTGACTCTGTTTGGTCTCTGACTCACTGCAGCGATGATCAGTGGCCGTGGGGCTTCCCTGTGGGTACTGGCTGCCTTCCGTGATGGGCAGCATGAGTCCCTTCACCCTGGTTGGTGTTCTGCAGAGGCAGATCTCCGCAGCTGGTGGCTGCAGCCTGGTTCACACTGTCACTTGGTGAAAGGGTGGTAGACAGAGGGACTGGCAGTTCAGGAGTGAGCAGGTACAAGAACAGCAAGAAACAAGCGTGTCCCTGGAGCACACTTCGGAGCACTGCCCCCTGCAACTTGCTGCTGCGAGGCTCCCTGGGGCGTGCTCCGTGGGGTGCTCAGCAGGCTGCCTCCTGCATCTGAGCCACTCCCTTCACCCAGCACTGGTCCCATGCCGCAGCACTGGTCCCATGACACAGGCCAGGAGCTGGATGACAGAACTTCTGTGTATGGCTCATGCCCTTGTGTGCTGCTTGTGCAGTGGAGCAGCATGAGGCTTTTCCAGGGTGTTTTTCTCCTTGTGTTCCTGCTCTTCCGTATCTGTCTTGGTTTGTCTGGGTGGAATCCCAGACCAGCCATGGTCTGCAGGCCAATAACAGTGGTGGATCAGCCAGAGAAGCTGCCCCAGGCTGGTTCCAGGTGGATCCCATCCCATAAACCTCATGCTCTGTATAAAGGGGAAGTTTGCTGAGGATAGAAGTTTCTGCTCCTCCCTTGTTTGCCTCCTGCTTCTCCCCATCCTTGGAGGGTTTTGACCACCATTCTGTTCATGAGAATGTTTTCCCATTTACTGTGACCCCTGTACATTTGCTAGGGTGAGTATAACTTCATATATTTTATACTGGCATTGGTATTGCTTTGGCTGTTTTATTAAATACATTATCATTTCAACCCACGGGTCTCCCCTCCTTTTACCAATCCCCCTTCTCTGCTGAGGAGGGACCATTGGGTGATGGAGCAATTGCTGTTGTTTAGCCCCAGATAAGGGCTAAGTGGAGACAGTGACCTATATTGTAAAGACATTTCATAGCTGTGCTCCTGCCTGGAGCAGGCAGCAATGTGGGGAGTGACCAGCTCCCAGAGGGGTGGGCGCAGCTGCCCAGGGAAGCTTTGCCCGAGAGCTTTGCTGCTCCTGCCAAAGGGGAAGCACCTTGACCAGAGTCACCACAACCAGGCTTTTGGACCATGCAACAGATTGTATGTGAGATGAGAATGAGCCCTTGAAGTTACCAGAGTAGTTCCTGAAGAACCAGTTAATGGGGCTGGGGACAGGGAAGACTGGTGTGAGCTGGCTGCTTTTTGGGTATTGTAATATTGTCACCGTGTCATGATGGCCAGGTTGGGCTGGAGCAAGCACATAGTGTGCCCTCCTTGTGCCTTGGGCTCAGGGTCCTGTTCCATCCATGAATGCTGTGTGGATTGTGTTCCAGATGGTTTCATGGGTTTGGCTGCCACAGGCCATGCCCCGGACAGTCCTGTGGTACTGGGCTGGGGTCACTGGCTGCTCTTCCTGGTGGTGCCATGGGTCTGCCTATGTCTCACTGAAAGCAGGAGCTATGTAGAGGTTTAGTTGTGGCAGAAACAGGGGGAGGCACAATTGCCCAGCATTGCTGGGTTAGGAAGCTGGGCAGGCAAGCTTGGCAGCATTCCCTGTCTGCATCTCGTTTGCACTTGGTATCTGTGCAAGCATGCCAGGATGTGCCTGCACCAGAGATGGTGAGGGGGGAACACTGCACCCAGATGCACTCTGATGTGTGTACAGGAGACTGGTGCACACCATGGAGCTCAGTGCAAGCAGATCTTGGGCTATGACACATTCATCAGTCCTGTGACATGTTGCCCCTTCGATGCAGTCTCTTTTTCTTGTGGAAACTGAGCCCCTCCCCTATTCACTTTCTCTTCATGGTTGTTACCCTGAGGGACAAAGCTTTGGGTTCCTGGGCCACTTCATGCCCTGGGCTTATGACTGTAGCAGCTGCATCCCCCCCTCCCCAGACCACAGATGTAGGACAGTACCTTTGTGTTAGCAGGGTCGGGGGCAACTGCTCATCTCCTGGCATGAGCTGGGCCCACTCCTGGCTGCCTGCCTTGTGCCCTGCTGCCTCTTGGCAGTGCATCCCAGCAGGTAGAGCCCTCTGGTCCCTGAGGAGGGATGCCGAGGATCCTACCTTGGTGTCTGCAGCACTGGTGTGCCCAGATATGTTTTTTTCCCAAGGGACCAAACAGGTAAGATGCATCCCCTGCCCCACTCTGGACAGCCACTTCCCTCCCAGTGCGCCCTGAGCACCCAGCCTGTGCTCTTCCCTTGGCTGTGGAAAGATGCTTGCTGGTGCAGTCTGCAGAGGGTCACTCTCCGCTGGGTCCAAAGAGCTCCTCTGTGTTCAAAGAAGGTGCCTGCCCTGCTCTGGGAGCCTTGGAGCGATGGAGCTGAGCCCTGAGCTGAGCACTAGCATGCTGAGCAAGCCCTCCTGGGGTCTTGTAGCAGCCTGTAGAATAACCCCCTGCAGCTGAACTGTGCTGGGCCTCCCCTGGTTTAAATCCTCCCTGCCCCACTCACCTGCCCTTTCAAAATTGTCATCTCTCTCTATCCCTGTCCTCAGCCCAACACCCATTCCCAGACCCATTGTCATTCCTTGTCCCCATCCTCAGCACTGTTCCTAGCCCTGTCACCAGTGCGGTCCCCACACCTATAACCACCCTTTCCATCCAAGTCTCCATCCCTGCAGCTGCCTCCCCCCTCACCCCCCAGGTTACTACTGTACATCCCTGCAACTGACTTCCAGAGGTTTTGATGGAGAGGGAGATACCTGATTAATCCCAGAGTGAGCTGTAATCACATGGCAATAACTGCACGACTCATGCTTATCTGGATGTGTAATCACAGCAATGAATAATATTCAGGGCTTAGCACCTCACTAATTAGCAGGTTGCTGGGAGGGCACAGGCTGCTCTCAGCTTTATGCATCAGGTCCCATCCCTCTCTGGGGCTGAACTGCGCTGCAGGGAGGGACAAGGACCCTGGTCCTGTCAGGACATGAGTGGAGTTACCAGCTGCCCCTCCTTCAGAGGTCCACACATGCTGCCAGGCAGTACAGACTAACTCAGACCTTTGTACCCCACAGCCCAGCTGTGTCTGGGTGGTTGTACCTTGCGACACAGTGTCTCCTGTTCTGTGAGGTCCTGGGTGACAAAGAACTGGGAGCTGGGGAGGGGNGTGATGGCTGAGGTAGGGAGTGTGGATGTAGCTGCTTTCTACCACCCTCTGTGGAGAGAGCCTGGGGCAGTGGGGGCCTGTGACTGCAGCAGGTCCAGGGCAGAGGGCTGTGTCATGGCCAGCAGGATAGGATGTTCTTGCAGGCAGAAAGGCAGCCTCTGGAAGTGTGCAGTGTCACCAGATTAAAGGCTTAATTAGCAGGCGTGTTTCCCTGAAGGAGCTGTTGCCTCATTATCATAGAGAATGGTGGTTAAGCAGCGGGAAGGGGCAGGTGCTGCCAGCAGAGCCATGAGACAGGCAGTAGGCACTCGCCCCTGTGGCAGGGCAGTCAGCCTGTCCCACGCCTCCAGCTCTGCATGGTCCTCCTCTGCAGCCTGCTTGGCTCCCCGCCCCCTGAGCCAGTCTTGCCCACAACGTCTTGCTCTGCCCAGCTTGGCTGCCTCCTTTGGAGCTTCCTCTTCCAAGGGTGGAGGGTTTCCATTGGCCAGCCCGGCCTCAGGAGGATTTGCTGCCCGGGTGGCGTGGGGCTGCAGGAGGCCATGGCATGGTGGGGGGCACAGGGGCTGTGGTGGGTGGCTCACCCACCACCCTGCAGCGCAGCGGAGGCGGCTTATCTGAGAGGAGGCCCCAGGATTTGTGGTTCTCAGAAGGGGCTGATTGTGAGCAAGGGCATCTAGGCCTGTGCCTGGGGCTGATACTGGGTTCTGTGAGTCGGAAGGGTCTGTGCCAGGGCTCCCTGTCAGTTAATTCCCCATGGAGGCCAGGCTGCAGCAGCAGCCAGGTGCTATGAGGATACCTCCCCTTTCCCAGTGCTGACATAGGCCCTACTGGGCACCTGGGAGGACATGGTGTCCCCCAGCCCAGTGCTGCCAGAGCCAGGCCAGCCAGCCCCAGTGAGGCTCTGCCCAGGACCTGCCCAAGGACACAAGTGGGGATGTGCTCACAAGCTGAGAAGCTCCACATGAACTCTGGGCAGGAGTCAGCTGCACCTTGCTGTGCTCGGTGTCTTGCAGCATTTCTGCACCTGAGATGAGGTGGTCTGCGGCTCTTGGGAAAAGCACAAAGGCTGTTCAGAGAAAGAGTCAATGTGTGAAGCAGAAAAGGCCAAGGAAGAGTTCAACATACCAAGGTGTTTGTAGCACCAGAACAAATGTCTCTACTGCAAAACAACAGCAAGGGTGGCAGTTTGGAGTAAGGACTGTGGCCAGAGGCTGTATCAAGATGCTAACAAGTGTGATCTACTTAGAGGGAGGGAGGTAACTCTGCCTTGCAGCACAAGGAGCTGCAAGTAAAGCTTTTTATGTTGCCCACCTGCCTGATCCTAGGCACGGTGTTGTTGATGGTTGCATCCTAGTAAACACATTCTCGACTCTTGCAATAATGCTTGTATTGTGTTGAGGGTCATCTGACGTTCTGGGACTTCCCATTCATCAGGTGAGTGCTGAGAGCAGCCCACTGCAACCCAGCTAGATGCCCACGAGAGGAGGTGTTGCTGTGTGGCAGGATGGGCTGGAGAAGGAGCTGGTAACACGGAACATAGGTTCAGAAGAGGCACTTTCACCAACAAGCGTTGGCCAGAGACTCAGCAGCAGCACTGCAGGGACTGTGTCCACACCTCAGCATGAGAGGTTTCTAGATCAGGACAGCGTTGCCAAGAGCTGTGCATAGGCTGGAGGTGGTCATGTTCTGGAGTCTACCCAGCAGAGCACAAGTGGCAAGGGCAGAAAACGTGGTAAGATACAAGCTGTGTTCTACGTGACGGTGGAGCAGTGGAGCCACATGACGCAGCTTCTGAGAATGCATGGGCTGCAGCCAGTGGCCTGGCACTGCCACCTCGCTCCCCTCACCCTGAGCCTGTGCTGTCTGCACAGGTCGATTACTGCCCAAAGCAGGCAGATGCCTGGTGGGTTACGTGTGCTCATCAAAGCTGGTGGTGCAGGAAGCGGAGGGCTGAGCATGGGGTGTCCTTAGTGGCATGCTCAGAGGCTGCTGCTGGCAGAGCCCAAGGCTTATCTGTTTCGGCAAGGAAGATCTGACATTTCAGAGTCCCACAGCAGCTGCTCCTACACTGTGAGCTCAGGGAAAAGACAGCTGCACCTTCTGCTGTCATCAAGAGTTGGAAAACACAGGACCTCCGCCTGCATTGTCCACCTTTTCGAGCTGTTGTACTGCTGTACCAGCAGTTGTACTGTTGTACCAGCTTTGTACTGAACATCTGGGAATGGCTGTGAAGGGGACAGCACAGAATATAGCACATGGGACACGGCACAGAGGAGGAGTCCTGGAAAGTACGCAGCTTATGAGCAGCCAGGTAAGTGTTGGTGCAGAGGCAGAATGCAGCTCAGAGGTGCTGGGGTTGAGCAGAACCCAGGTGCAGCTATTGCACGTGTACCAGCACATGGTGGGCTCATGAAGCTGCTGGGCGCCCTGCTTGGGAAGGGCAACATAGGGGATAAAGGCTGTGGAGTCCAGGCTGCTCTGTACCCGTGGCCACAGAAGTGGCCCATGGAGGAGTGGTGGTGCTTGGAGCAGGAGTCAGTGGGGCTGGGAGTGGTCCTGTTCATCTCTCAGCAAGCTGGCCCTGAACTGCTGTGTCTCTTCCTGGCTGGGGACAGTGTTGCTGTGCCTGAAGTGCAAGGTCAGTCATGGCGCTAGATCAGAGCTTTAGGTTCCATGTGCTGGATGGGGCTGTGATGAGCCCTGCAGACCTTGATCTTGGCTTGCCAGCCTGTGGGGCTCAGAGTGCAGCAGAGATGTGATCCAGTTAGTAATGGGAGGAGCAAGGGTGAGTAGGGAGGCTCAGAGGAAGAGGGGAAGCTGAGCTGTTGTTCCGGTGCCCCACGACCTGCCTGTCAGGGTCTGCAGAATCTCAGCAAAGCACAGTGAGAGAAGCCTGGCCATGGGGAAGGTAGTTCCCTGCTCCCGATGCAGCCATGGCTCATGTACCATGTTAGATGTGGAGGTACCACCTGCCTCTGCTTCCCCACAGTGAGACCCGTGGGCGCTGTGCAGCATCCCCACATGACTTTGCTTGAGGTAGCCAGTGCCACTGAGGAGCCACACTGCGATGTTTGTGTGTCATCGGAGGCGGTGGGTGATGCATCATCTCCAGACAGAGCTTTCAGCAGCATGACTAGTGACACTCTGAGCATTGAGTTCAGCAGGGGTGGCCCCCACCAAGGGCTGCTGTGTCAGTGGGGAACCCGTGGCTGGAGTGCTGTCCTGTGCACGGGCTTGGTGCATGCTCTGCCCAGGGCATTGGTGACATCCTTGCTGTGCTCAGCTGGAGCTGACTGCTCCTCTCCTTATAGTCAGTCCCTAAGCACTGAGTGCCCTGGGAGAGGTGCTGTCACTGTATACTGAGAGAGGCATTTTGCTGGTACACAGAATCACAGACTGGTTTGGGTTGGGAGGGATCTTTAAAGGTCATTGTGTCCAACCCCCCTGCCATGGGTAGGGACATTTTCCACTAGACCAGGTTGCTCAGAGACCTGTCCAGCCTGACCTTGAACACTTTGAGGAATGAAGCATGAACAGCTGTTTCCACTCTAACCAGTGCCAGAGCAAAAGCCTCTTTCAGAGCTGCCCAGGAAGTTCCCTGGCATGATCTGGCCTTCCTAGAGACTGGGCTTGGGTGGAGGCTGAAGAAGCTGGTGTGACCAGGGACATCCCCTCTGCTACCAGGAGTGCTGGGCATGCTGCCTGCCCCTTGGCAGCTGCTAGCCTGGCTCTGAGCCCAGCTGGCTCCATCCTGGCCCCTCTGCTTTTGAGTGCAGATCTCTCACTGTGCAGTGCACCAGGGTATGAGAGCAGCCTCTGCTGCCACCTCCTACCATCCAAAAGGCAGCAAGGGAGGGAGCTTCAGCTGTCCCCAACACTTCCCTGCCATCTCATGCTGTGCCTTGGGCCAGTTAGTGATGGGAAGAGCAGAGGAAGAGGGGAAGCTGAGCTGTTGTTCTGGTGCCCCATGACCTGCCTGTCAGGGTCTGCAGAATCTCAGCAAAGCACAGTGAGAGAAGCCTGGCCATGGGGAAGGCAGTTCCCTGCTCCAGATGCAGCCATGGCTCATGTACCATGTTAGATGTGGAGGTACCACCTGCCTCTGCTTCCCCACAGTGAGACCCGTGGGCGCTGTGCAGCATCCCCACATGAAGCCACAGCAGCCGTGTCTGCTCAATGACACGCAGGAGGCAGAGCCACAGGGTTCCCTGCAACAGCCCCCAAGGTCCAGCTGGCTTCCTTGTGCTTTGTTTTGTTTTTTTTTCATGATCATTTTCTGAGCTACTTCCTCGTGGGGTTTATGTCACACCCAGAGGACTGGTGCCTGTGGAGGCTCCTCAGCTCACTGTGGGGTGCCCTGGCACGGCTGGGGGCAAACTCTGCCAGAACTGGGCAGCTCTGGCTGCCCTCTGCATTTTCCCCCTTTCCCTGCCTCTCCTGGGTCCCCTGCATGGTGTCTGCTGTCCTTCGGCTGCCAGACTGGAGGGACCAGATGGGGCCTGCCTCCGCCTGGCTCCGTGCTCCTGCCTGGGAGACACGGCTTCCTGCTGCTTCCCACTCGCCGGCATTTGCATCGCACTTGTTCTCTGACCTTTGGAGAAAGCAACGCAGGCAGTGAGCTCCATTCTGTGCACTGGGGCCCTGTGCTCCCAGGCACAGAACTTGTCTGCAATCCTTGCCCTGTGCCAGCCCCAGGCCCCCCCACCTGGCTGAGCGCAAGGATGGTGTGCCCATATCCCCCAGGAATGTGTGTGTGCACCAGCATCGACCTCCCCCTGTTTGGGACTCCTGCTCTGGTGAGCTAGAGCCTGCTTGGTTGCTGGTTCAACCTCCTGGAGTGCTCACCAACACACTGACCTGCCTTATGTGCTGGCACGTGTGGTGTCACACCTGTGGTGGATGAACAGTTTGGGGGGTGAGAAGTAGAAGCTGAGCCAGCCCTGAGAGCTGGCAGTCCAACACCAATGGCACCCTGGGCTGCACNAGTTGGAACATCCTTTCCAGTGCAAACCAGTCTGTGATTCTTTGACATCTTCAGAGGCTGAGGCTCAGCCAGGACCAGCACAGCCCAAGCTTGTGTTCAGGAGCTTCTCACCTCTGCCTGGACACAAACATGGGTTCACTCCACAGGACTGTTCTGGGACTTCCCTAAGAGGCTGAAGGAGGGATGGGTCCCATTCTTTGGGCTTGCCTGGGCTCAGAGGCACATGCATCCTTTGGCTTTGTGCATGTGGTAGGACAACTGCATGTATAGACATGGCCATGGGGTTCCTTACTGTCCTCACTACACATGCCAACTGTGGCAGAGATGCCCTAAACTGTGTGCACTCTTGGCTGTTGTCCTCTGAGCAATGTCTCTTCTCCCAGTTTATACCAGCTCTATTTCACACTTGGCTGGTCTCAAGGGGAGCTGCCACATCCAATATGTCAAATGTTGCTCATATTGAGCTGCCCTGTGCCTGGGCTGTGATGTGAAGGAGCTCAGGAGTGGGCTGCTCCGCCACAGCTGAGGGAGACCTGGGAGAGGGTCTCCCTCTCTGCCCTCCTTGGGGGCTGCTGGCTGAAAGGATGAGGTTCTGCCCCACCCCACTGAGACCTGTCCCTTGCAGTTTAATTGTCCCCTGTGACATGCAGCCAGGACCGTGCTTGACCTCCACCAGGGCTGTTCACCTGTTATTTTGCCTAGGAGCCTTGTACCCATCCCACTCCCCCGTGTTTAGGATCTGGTCTCGTTCCTGTGACCCCAGGGCCTCATTCCCTCCTGTGCAGCTGGGACTCGTTTCTAACACTGTAGGGCTGCAGCCGTTGTCACAGAACCAGCTCTGAACTGCTGGTGTGAGCACTGCCTCACTCAGAAAATGCTCGGAGTGGGGGGACTGGGGGAACGTGTCAGCTTTATGGGAACAGTGTGTTCTCAGCTCTCCAGGCTCATGGAGGAAATCCGGGAAGTTTGCCTCCATGAGCTAAAAAATACCCAAAGAATCACAGCTAAACATCTCATGATCAAAACCAGGCCAAAGGCACATACAGAGCCTGGATGCAATTTCTGAGCCTTTGCGGTGCCAGTTCTGACCTGGGAAGGAGCAGGACAACATCCCTTGGTGGCTGCAGCTCCCCTTGGAGAGCGGAGAGGGATGTGTGGGACTGATGGCCAGCGCAGGTCCCAAAGGATGGGGAGAAGAGACTCCTGAGGTCCCGCAGATGGCTGGGTGGGTCCTGCAACTCCCATCCCTCCTGCCAGCATGGGCAGGGGAGGGGGCTTGGGGGAACAGCAGGGAGGGCAGGTAGAGGGGTATGGGGGCACACCAGGGAGGGCAGCAGGGTGGGAGTGGTGTTCCTACCGGGTGCACAGATGCAGCTGGACAGGGCAGGGTCCCTCCTGCCTGCCATAGCCATGCCAAGGGTGTTGCTGTTGTGTGACACTGCCCAAGCTCATCTCACCTACGCCTCGTGGGCACACTGGGTGCCTCAGCGAGTGACCCAGGCCAGGATACAGTCTGTC
>VWZY01000429.1:8506-33179 GCA_013399075.1 Chloroceryle aenea
CTGAAGTCCAGGTAGACAACATCCACTGCTCTTCCCTCACCCACTAGGCGGGTCACCTGATCGTAGAAGGAGATCAGGTTGGTTAAACAGGACGTGTCCTTCATAAACCCATGTTGTCATCTCCCTGTCATCCCCCTGTTGTCCTGCACTTGCCACGTGATCACCCCATTCACCTATGAAATTAGTATAGTGTGTGTGACAGACTGAAAGTCAGTTTGCAGATGTCATTCACCACGCAGTTTTTGTGTTATCACAATTATGTGGCTAAGCTGTTCTTCCTAATTAACATTTTCCAGTCTTACATGTTCATAACATGATCATGTAGGAAGCTTCCTACTAAGCAGACCATCATGCTTGTTTAAAAAATGTTTCTAGTGATGTTTCCGATCTTTCACTGAAGTCAATGACTCTGGTTACTTGAAAGTTATATTCACTTCTAGATCAGCTACACTGGGTTAGCTTTTTTCAAGAGGAAGAATGTTTTTTACATGTTCTTCCACAGGTAAAAGCACTACTTAGTGAGGAAGATACTGGTAACGGGGGGCTAAGAACCATTTTTGCACTTCACCAGGGGTTCAGGAGAGTGGAGGGTACAGCCACCTATAGTTCCTTGAAAAACAATTGTGTTATGTCAGTGGCCACTGGCAGAACAAACTAATGCTTTTGGTTAGTGGTATCAAAGACTGATAGCAGGTAGTACAATAAATGTTCTTCCCTTTCAAATCTGTATCCATTCCTGAGAAGTTTTACAGACACCAAGCAGTGCTTATGAATGAGTTGCTGTACCATTGTGTAAGCTCCTTAAGGATGAAAAATGTTTAAGAAAAATGTAGACGTGTGTGACCTTCTGAAATGCTTTAAGGCTTAAAATTTGCATCCTGCTGAAGAAGGACAATAAATATTTCTTCTGTGTGTTCATGATTTTTTCCACTAAGAACTAGGTGACATTTTTTCCATCTTGCCCTGTAGAGATGTGCATGTGCTGTGGCATTTTTCTAGCTGTTTTTTGTCTGTAACCAGAGCTATGCTTTACTAGATATCCTGCCATAAATCTTTTGAATAAAATAGACCTTTTGACAGGAGATCAAGAAGTCTAGAGAGTGTTTGACGATTAGCCATTTAGAAAGAAATGAATCATTCAATTTCAACCCTGTAGGGAGTGTTTAATGTAGTTACAGAGCTTCAGTATCACCGAGCTACTCTTGTTCTGCCAGTTTTTGATTCAGGGCCTTTAAATTAATCAATCAAACGGATTTTACTGAATGATTCCTAATGCAATTAAGAATCGAAGGCAGTGAATGATCTGTTACCTCTGGAGACTTTTCACTCCCTTCTCAAATGTGTTGCTTTCTTGTGAATTCATTTTCTGATGAGACACTATTATAATCTGCAGTGAGTATTTAAAGTCAATGATGTTCAAGTAATGCAGGTCATTTTTGAGGAAGTAAACAAATATGGAGTCTTGAGTTGACTTAGGTCTTTCTGTGTGTAGGGTGGGGGGGCGTTTGTGTGTTGTGGTTTTTTTTGTTTTGTTTTGTTTTGTTTTCTTTTATTTTTTGTTTGTGTGTTTTTTTTGGTTGGTTGGTTGTTTTTTTTTTTGTTTGTTTTTGTTTGTTTGGGTTTTTGTTTGTTTTGTTTTGTTTTGTTTTGTTTTGTTTTGTTTTGTTTTGTTTTGTTTTGTTTTGTTTTGTTGTTTTTTGTTTTCTTGTGGATAAACTGACAGCATTCTGATCTTATGCAGGTTGCCTCCCAAGAAATCAACTGTTCTCTATCTTCCAATATCAGAATTAATATTCAGAAAGCACACTGCTGTGACAGTAAATGAACAGTATAGCAGTAGCCCATAAAATTGAAGTTTTCAAGAAGTTGTTTCTGTTTTACTGTTCTGTGTTTTCTTCACCTTTCTTCTGAAAGCTACCAGTTCTGTTTGCCTGTATGGAAAAACTAAAGCTGTAACATGCGGAGTTTATAGGTCATCAAATTATTTGTTAATGTCAGCTCACTTCAGTAAAATGTCTAATAATTTTAATAAATGATTGCCAGTTGAAAAATTCTTTTTGCTTACAGCAGCATCATATATTTCTTTAAAGCATTATCCTACTTTAATTTCTGACTCTGTTTGTTACTTACCTTGATAGGGAGAAATAGACATTACAAAGAGGTAGAAAAGACTGTTTAGATAGATTTTTTTTTTAGATAGATTTAGACTCTGAAAGTCTCTTCAAAACAGTGTCACGTGAGCTACGACATTTCTGATAGAGATACTTTTTCATGCAACTTGGTTATCTGAACACATGATGCCTCTGCTGTGTGGTTTCCAGGGTCAGGAAGATTGCCTGTCTTTGCTTTCAATATTTTTTTTTTTTTTTTTTTTTTTTTTTTTAAAGNTTTTTTTTTTTTGTTAGAGCTGATGAAGCTAAGACTGATACTGTTGTCTTGGATGAACAACTTTTCGATATCCTGTAATTTTTCTGTTGCTTTAATTTGGAAAACTACAATAATATTTTAAATGTTGCAGAGTCTCTAATAAGATAATTTTTCCAAATAAAGCTTGCTTTGTTTGTAGTCTTAATCCCCTTTGTATACAATGCTTTATGGTACAGTTTTCAGTCATACAGCCATAAATGGTTGGTTTGTTGTCTCTCCATCATTAACCCCTTCCACAGGCAAAGAGATGGCTCTGAGCATGAGCTGAGATAGTATATGCAGTCAGTTTTCCTGTGCAGTTTGTTGCAAGGTGTTGTGTTCTTAGAAGGAGTAATGATTTGGAGCTACAGTTCTTTGACAGTGGATTTTCTTTGCCCATAAAACTCTCATGGTCTGTTGCCAGCTGTTACCCAGGTATCCCAAAGTACTTAGACATGGATGGTGCTTAATCAGTGGCTTATAGGAAAGGATGAGACCATGGAATTCAGAAGATAAAATTCAGAAGTTGGGTTAGGAGGAGGGTGTCTGAGCATCACTGACTGAAAGTGAAATGCATTGGGGCTCTGTTCTGAATTTGTACAGTGTACTTCAAAAATGTTATGAGGAATTAGGACTTCAAATGTTAGTGAGACAGAGATAGTTTGTGCTGCTGATAATTACAACTTTTTCTGCTGTCTTACTGTTTCCAGTTTATAAAATAAGGATGCTTTTAAATGTTTGAGGCATTTTAATTAATAGAGTGTTTAAAAGAATGGTGTATAACATCTAATGGTGGTATTTTGAGCATGTGATACAGTGAGCAGCATGAAAAAAAGCCAATTTAAGGAATATAATGATTGTTTTATCATTCAGAGATTTTTAGAGAGATTTGCTAAATTCAAATCTAGACTAATCTGATAGGATTTAAAATATGCAAACTATGTAAAGCCTTCTATTCCATCTGTAGATCAAGCATTGACTGACAGGTAGTGAAGAAATAGCTGGTTTTTAGTGGCTTTTGGTTGGTTTTGGTTTTGGTTTTGTTTTTTTGTATGTGTGGTTGGTTTGTCTGTTTGGGTTTTTTTTTCCTCTTGTGATTTGTTAGGGCTTTTTGTTTGTTGTGAGTTTTTTTGATACAGTTATTTTCCATTTTCTCTGAAAGAGGATAAAGTAATTGGCACCTGCTGGGTTTTAAGGAGCATCATCAGCACCCTGTGACCAAGACTGTAAGAGTGTCCTTCCCTTCTTGAATGATTCTCAGTACTGCAGTCCTCTTGTTCATACTGCTGCCCATTAGCTACCTGAGTTTAATATATCACTGTTTAATGTTCAGCTAATATTGCCATTCTTAATGTAACTGGAAACAACTGTGAAGACCATTGCACACAAATCTGGTCTGTTGTAAAAGAGTGGGTTTGCAAAGACATCTTTAAAGGAAAGAGGTGCACAGGAAACATTTGGCAGTCGAATTATTAAACTAAAACTTGCTGTAAAATTATGGCTTTTTGTGAATAGGTTCAGAAATATGAGTCTGTGCTTTACTTTTGAGGATGGTGGAATAAGACCCTTAAAAGCTTCTGTGTAATTGGAATGTGAATGCTTATCTGTAGAAAGTAATCATTTTTTCTAGACAGATATAATTTCTGTTTTTCATTTTAAGCATATGTAAATATTTGTGCATGTTTTTAGAAAACTTATGTAGTAACAGCATTATTTGAAGAAAAAAAGTTTATTATTTCTAGCTTAAGTTTGTTACTTTGGGCAGATTTTAGCTTATTTAAACACATTAGAAGAAAAAAGTTACAGGAAAGTGAGTGTTTTCAGCTAAGATAATTTTGTGAATGAGCACAGTAAAGTGATGTGAGAATTAAGATGATGCTGTTTGTAGCATAAATAATTTGTGTCATGATAGACAAAATTAAGTGCTGCAGTAGGTTCACAGATGTGGAGAGCATACCAGCAAAAAGCGCTTAACAACAAAGGATAATGCAAAGCAAAGGAATGTGAAGGCATTGCAAGGAATTGATTTATTAATCTATCTAGAGATTCCAGTATGCAGAGATGATACTTTGAAGCCCTTGAAGATTTATAATGATCATTTATAATAGTTAGTTTAAAAGTTTGTTACATGTAATGGTGCTGATTTAAAGATTTATACAGCAGCTCCCCACCCCCCCATGTTTATTCATGTTAGGAAAATCAGAACATAATTTTCTAATCATGGTAATTTTGAAAAACAGTTGAGGGCTTGGATTATATTAGAATATCCTGTGGTAAAATGATAAAAGAAGGTACTAGCCTGTCCGTTACTTTCTTTAAAAAAAATGCTTTTCACTGTGAAGGGATTGTTTCCTCCCCTTATCTATGCATGTTTTAGTAAAGGATATAAAAATTATTATGTTGTTGTTATTCCCCAAACCAAAGTGGTTTGTTCTTTTTGATTGACAGGCATTGTTAAAGGAAAGCCTTCTTGTACATTTGCCATCCTAATGAAAAATGGCTAATGTTTGGTGAAGCCCATGTCAGAATATAGAAGTTGAATTTTGATGTGAAAAATATGTGGTAGGCATCAACAGTAAGGACATGAATAATGTGGGGTGGGGAGGGAGAAAGGATGTAGAACCATTTTATACCTATTACACTTTTTTTAATGTATATAACTGTGTATATGAAGGTGTCATAGTTGAATATTTTAGTAATTCCCGCTCTTGAGGGAGTCAGAGATTTGTAGGCAATTAAGATAGTGTTTGGATAGTCAGGTCCCATGAAGAACACATAATTGCAAACCTAAGGTAGTCCAGGAAACTATGCATTTGTATTTCTTAATTACAGTCGTGTTAAAAAATAGAATGATGTGTGATCCAGGCTTCCACAAAATAATTTTAGGCATTAGAAACTATTATGAGCCACTTCAACAATCTTTTTTATTTATATTCCACGTAAACCTATTTTGAGAAAAATAGTTGGTTATCAGGAGGAACAAATAAATCCTTTTGTCTTTCTCTGTGTTGGTTTCTACCAATTGCTCTTCCCTAATATCTCTCCTAAACCTCCCAGAGATAATTAATTAAAAAAAAAAAAAAAAAAAAAATCGGGGACAAAAAAAAAAAAAAAAAAGTTGAGGTAAATGAAAATCTTGGATAGTTGAAGAATAGTTCCTTAATTTTACATACAGTGAATTACTTGAGCACTGTGCTAAACTGAGCCCTTGAAACATCCAGCACTGCCAGTTTAACTGGGAAGATTCATTGTTGTTAGTGTAAATCAGAGCTCATTGAAACGTGAGGATGAGATTTGTGACTGCTTTTCTTCATGAGATAGCTTGACTGCTTGCTTCTTAAATAAGCTGTTAGAGTATACAGATATACATGTACTCACACATATATATGTGTACTCACAAATACACATGTACTTGGTAAGATAAGCTCTTCGGCAGAGTTCTTTTTCTCCCCAGTCAGAAGGGAAAATATATGGATAGTCAGTCTCCTTTTTCATTAGCTTTACTGCTGACCTTTACTGCAATCTGCAGGCAGGACTGAGAAATTGGCACAGACAAGTTGGATATCACCTTTCTTTTGTGGTCTGTCAGTACTGCTAAATTGTTAAGGAAATGAGACTTGACAGTTTGTGTTATTAATTGGATAACAATCTAATGATATTATCACTGACTTCAATCTAATGCTCCATGTCAGTTGATTCTTCTTGTCATCCTCCAAGGATGCATCATGTGTTTTTTTTTCTGTTTGTTTGTTTTTGTTTTGGTGTTTTGGTTTTTGTTTGTTTGTTTGTTTGTTTTTTTTGTTTTTGTTTTGTTTTGTTTTAATTTTGTTTTGTTTAATTTTGTTTTGTTTTGTTTTGTTTTGTTTTTGTTTAATACTATTGCTCATGACTTCAGGAAATGTCATTATTCAAGGAATATAGAAATCAGGGCTTTAAAACAATTGTGTTATCATGTGGAATGTAATTTCTATAATGAAAGAATACCAAAGACTGTGATAAAGGAAATGAAGTTTGTTGGCAGACCTGACTTGGCTGCGCTGAATCTGAAATCACCTGCTCTATAGCTGTTTTATTCAGTTCAGCCTGTGATTTCTAGTTGTGACAGGTGCCATTCTTGTTGTGGAAAGGACAAGAAGATAAGATTCATCTCCCATCATGCATCAGGCTTGTAGTTAAATACATTGAACAGATTTCATTCTCTGAACCTAATTATTTCCTAAATGCTACATTTATTTTGTTAGTAAAGCACAAGAATATTTTACTACAGTAATTTTGAAAAGGGTTTGGTAGAAGTATTGTCTTCCAAGTAGTGCTTATTATCAGCCCAAGTATATGGCTAGTTCTTATTACAGCTTTAGTAAGCAATATCTGCATAGCTAGACTTAAGTTGAGGTTTGAGCTTAAACCAAAAATTCTTCTTTTTTATTATACTTAAGTAGAATATTCCAATACTAAAAATAAATGTTATTTAGTCTGAAAAAAAATTGAGTACAACAGCTTCTTTGTGAAAATAACCTCCTGACAGCTTTTTTAGAAATTTAAATTAATGGAAGAATGAAAATGAGACCCTAGAATTTTTAATTTAGTTAAGAAGAAATTTAATTATTTTATTTAATTGTTTTTTTCAATCGGCAGTTCTTATTTTCTAGTTCTCAAGAGTGGTAATTTACTGTTCAATTTAGACTCTTTTGAAAGAAAACTTCAGTAGTGATGGGGTATACTCTGCATAGTAGAATTCTGTCAAGGGCAACTCTAGATTGTTAGGATTTTTTTTTAATTTTTTTTTTTTAAAGCAACTAAGGGTCTGTTCCTCACTAAAAGTCTCTTTCATAGTGTTATAACTTTGATATTGGTGACACTAAGGCCTTAGACATATCTTAGCAAAGATGCTGCTCATCTCTACCTGTCAACTGTGAAAACACAGTTTTAACAATTACTCAGGGGAAGAGTGGGGACAAGCAAAGACACAGCAATTCAGAAAAGCAGCATGTGGATGTTCTCTGAACCCCTGCTGCTGTGGGTATTTTGTTTGGGAGTGGGAGTTTGATTCCCCATTTTTCTTCTCTTTGTATGAGAATTGACATAACAGATAATAAATAGTAAGTGAAGGGAGAAGGTGCTCTCCATGGATGGTAAGTGTTAGCCCATTTTCAGAAGTCTTTTCTCACTTACCACTCCAACTGCCTTAGTGGTGTAGTAAGAGTGTAAATATTTACATTGTCTCCCTTTGCTTTCCTGTTCCACCCTCAGTTAGCACAGTGTGTTTCACTGCACACTTCTTGGGTGCCCCTGGTAGTAGTGCCCTCCTTTGTGGTACAAAATCACTTGCCAGTCCATTTGGCTTGATCCTTTGGATTTGATTTCACTTTTAGATTGCTAGCTGAAGGATACTGCCTTCAGGTGCTCTTGACTTTATTCTTCTCACTACATGAGATAATTTAGGTATTTCTGCTTCTTGGTGATGATGTAAGATTAATTTCAGGTTATCTGTTCCTTCATCAAAGTATTTGCCCTCTCCTTTGTCCCTTTTGGAAGATAAAACTCAAACCCATCTGAACTGTTTCTTTACAGAAACTTCCAGTCTTTACTATTTTCCCTAAGAATTTATAGGATCAGTTAGAAGATTATTCCAAATATAGATATATAATAAATATATGTTTTCAGTGAAAGTAGAATTACAGTTAAAAGTTTCAGATCCAGTGATGCCACCACAGTGATATATTTTTGCTTTAAAAATAGAAAAGTGTTTTGTAAACAATGTAAGCATCCATGGATAATTATTAACTTACTAGTTGCCTTTCTAGTATTGTGTGATTAAGCTACAGTGCAGTTTAGGATTTAGTTCTTGCCATTTTTAATGTATGTGTCCAAATCTCACACACAAAAGCAGTGCCAACTCTTCTACATTCCACTATAACTGAGACTCAAAACACTTGCTCTGTTGATGAAAGCTACCAGGACAAATGCAAGAGAATTAGAGCTTAGTGTGAAAACTGTATATAGTTGAAGAAATAGGTGTGACTGTTAACAGATTAAAAATGAAACAAATGGATTATTCATTAAAATGATAAAATGAGTTCAGAACCTCTTTAGTTAGGCTGTCCTTTGCTTCAGATTTCATAGGAAAAAAGGTGTTAGAAATAGAAAATATTTAATTTGGGGAATCTTTTTTTTTTCCTTCCTTTGATAACTTCTTTCCTCCAAACAGAATTTAATGCATTTTACCCTCATTTTGTTAAACACATTTTTTATGATCCTAGTCCAAAATGGTGGGAGAAAATATTTAATTATAAGGGGTTTCAGAAGCCAGTAATGTTCTCAATTACAGTAAAATTTGTTTTCAGTTTAAAAGCTCTTTTCAATTAAATTTATGTTCAGTCTGAATATGCCATCATATAAAACTATTCAATTATTGAAATTTTCACTAGCATTACTTAATGTGATGTACTGATTTTCTCTGTAGTTTTGGGAATGTTATACTAGGGAGTTGACTGAGCTGGAGTTAATTTTCCCCACAACAGCCCTCCCAGTGCTGTGCGTTGCACTGGGAGCTAGAAAGGTGCTGATTACACAGTTGTGTTGTAGCTACTGCTGGGCAGGGCTCCCATGGCACCAAGGCTGGTTTTCAACATTCGCCCTGCAGTGGGATTGGGTGGACAAGCTCTTAGGAAGGGACACAAATGGCCCAAACTGATCAAAGGGATATTCCAGTCCATGTGGCAACAGCTGAACTACAAACGTAAGGAAAAGGTGTTGGGGGGGTGGCATCAGATTGTGTGTTTGGAGCCCTGCTTCGCAGAAAGAGCCAGTCAGTGCCTGCTGCTGGAAAGCAGAGAATACATCTTTGTTTTCTTTTGCTTCTGTTCGCGGTATTGCTTTGCTTCTTCATTAGACTGTTTTTGTCTTAGCCCACAAGTTTCATCTTATTTTCTTCCCGCTGGTCCAACTGAGAAGAGGATGGGGGAAGTAATAAAGTGACACATTGGGGACCTGGAATCCNGGGGGAAGTAATAAAGTGACACATGGGGCACCTGGCATCCAGCCAAGGTCAAACCACCACTCCACAGTCATTTAGTCAATCTGATGACTACGGAGTAAGTTTTCAGTCCAGAAAGATGCACAGGTTGCCTTGTCAGACCTCTCATGTTATGGACTGCTGGCCAGTGTACACAAACAGCAAATAAAAGACTTAATAGTGAAAACACTAAGGCCACACAGAGACTGCAGTACAGTAGCCATGTTCTTCACTCTGTATTGCTCTACTTTTTACTAGTGAAAGGAAATGTTTAATGTCAATCAAAAGTCTTCTAGAAAGTTTAACCTGTTACTTTGAGGATTTGCTTGGTATTACTGCTATGACCAGCTACCCATGAAGCTACTGAGAGAGAAGTATACCACAATTAGTTAATTATGTTACCCTTAAAGGTGAAGGGTAAGGATATTTCTGATCTCCGTAGTATGAAATCAAATGTTGACAAAACATGGTAGTTTGTATGTTTAAAAAAAAGTTTTACATTTAATTTTCTTCTGAATTGTGGATGAATCTGTCATGGGAGAGGACTGTTTAAAATTACACTTCAAGATAACCTGTAGATGAATTCTAGAAAATGCACTACTTCACTGCTGCCAAATTTTAGTGAAGCTGGATTTATTTGCCGGCATAGTAAGTTGTTTTTCTCCTCCTGTTAAGCAGTTGTATTATTTCTTTATATACCACAACCACACACAGTTCTTGGCACATTTCCCTAGAGCTCTGGCTGTTCAACCCCACAGTAGCATTTAATTTCTCTTTTACTTCTTTTGTTGTAGAGCATGTTATCTAAGGATTAGTGAAATAGACTGTAATATGTTGTTAATCTTATCATAAGTTTTTGAGTGACTCTGGCTCCTTTCTGCCAAGCACAGCTACCTTCCCATTTTTCTTTCTCTGTTTCTGCAGGCTGCCTTATATCGATTGAGTGGGGACTGGAATCCTTTACATGTTGACCCAAGTTTTGCTGCTCTTGGAGGTGAGTTGAGGGATACTACTGTATTAACATTTGGATAAAGAATGATGCAAGCATAGTTGTAATGTTCTTTTGGCTTAGTCTGTATGTCTTTAACAAGGTGGAAAAAAAAAGGGTTTATTATAGCTGTTCTATTAGACCATTAGACATCTTCAAAGTTCCATGTGATAATTCACTGTAAAGCCTTGCTTTTGTGGCTAGGAGTGCAGAATGACGCTTGAACTCTACCTACAATGGAAACCTGCTTCCTACCTTATTTTCCTTTTAGAGCTTTTTTGTTGCCACTCTCTCATCTTTACAATCTTTGTTTCATAAGCAGAATTCACTATCAAATGCTTAAGAAGGATTTCCATAAATTCTTTGATAGATAATTGTTTCCATTTAAAAAATGTTGAGGTTATGTTGGTCTCAGTGTAATTTATTATACTTTTGTGTAGTCTTCTCTTTCCTAGTAAATCTCAGGAGGGAGGGGGCTTATGGACATCTCTTTTCTATAGAATTGCTTAACTGCATCTCTTGGTAGTGCAGTAGCTTGTTGATTTATGTAATGCTACATGCCAAAACAACAGACCGTAAGATACATTAACTGATTCTTGCAGAGATGCAATTACTAAAGAAGGGTCAGTTTTCTTAAATTTCTATTGTAAAGGTATCTTTTGGAGTTCACTGTATGGTGTTCTTACCAAGACAAATAGAGCAGAGCTGTGCTGCCTTGTTCAGATCACGCTTAACGTACTTCCACATATATACTTACTAACTTGGTTAATTCTCTTTTGTATAATTCTATGTAAATTTGTGTTAACAAATGATAACCAAATACCAAAGTCTGTAAAGAGATTTTGCTGGTTTATTATTTCTCTGTTTGTTTTATCAACTGATGATTTTGGATAAATGTTTAGATGAAATCATGCAGTTACTCTTGAAGATGCTGGAGGAGAAAAATACATGTTTATAATTGAAACACTGGTGTTTAAAATAATGGTGCTAATCCTATAAAAACCCTACAAAACAAGATGTGTGGAAATCTTGTACCTACTCACACAAAAGAGTGTTGGCACTTAGACATGGAGAAAAAATTAAATTAACTCTGTAGATGAGATGGTCTCTTTGAAGAGAATATGGATGAACTGGATTTTGGAACTGTGGTAGTCTCCTCCTTAAATACCTACATTGCATGTACATTCAAACAAAAAAGAAGATTGCTGGAGAGATGCTTTATAAATATTTTTTCTAGTTAGACCAAAGCTTTTTTTCTATGGGCATATTCACACACCATCCTGTCTTTAATCTCTGTAAATGTTCTCTTTGACTGGCTCTAGCCACTATGCCCTGGAAGCAAACATTCAGTGCATTGTGTGTGCTTAGGTCATTCCAGGATCATTGTGAGCTTTCCTGTGAACAGTGTTTCAGAGGAGCTACACTATGTGAAAACACTTATTTATATTCTTGTGACTTAATGCCTGTATCTTAGGAGTATTTTTGAGATACGTGAAAGCTCTATTTACTTTTTTAGTTTAGTCTACATAAAAAGGAACATGATTTACAGATTTTTCTTTCAGTATAAATTAGTTTTATAGTGAAAATAGTGCAGAGAATAGGACTGTATACATTTGTCTGTTTCTGAGTTCTGAAAATGGTGATTAGTTTTGGTTCTGCCATTGAACTAAGCTTTTTTTAAAGAGCTAGGTGTTACTATAACATTCTGTATGAGAGATACCTAATACTGTTACAATAATGCCTGTAATCCATTTTAAAATTGACTGCACAGGATCTTTGTGCTTTCAGAAATATTTTGCACACTGCATGAAAAAGAGAGTGATATTAAATGTGTATTTTCAATTATTTTACTAGAAAAAACTGACAGAGTTGAATACTTACAGGAAGAAAACAGACTCATGTCCCCTTTTATCCTGTTCTTCACATATCTTTTCCTAATCCAATGAGTCAAAAAGTCTGTTTCTCATCCTTACTCCTGCTAGTCTTCTCTTTCCTTTGAGCTGTTGTCTCAGAATTCCCGTCTTTCCTAGCAGTGAGTCCTAGTAGCTTTTTTCTCTGTCATGAAGGTGGTTTCTTCTTTTTCTACATCTTCTGAAGGCTAGCTAGACTTTGTTCTATATCCTTTTTTGTTTGTTTGTTTGTGTTTTCTCCCAGCTATTTTTTCCTTGGGACAACTTTTCATGCTATGTAGGTGATAGGAGGAGTTTAATGCTGTCTAAACAGAAAAACCTGTCTCGAATCCATGGGCTGTTGCAAGTGTGATCAGTTACTGTTCACATGCCCTGTCAGGTCAGAGCAACCTGTTAAGGGATCAGAATATATTGCAAACAGCATCATTAAAACTTAACCATTGCACTTCAGCAAATCTCAGGCCAGTTTTCAAAGGTTTATTTTTCCAGACTTTGACAGGACTAGAAGAAGATTCAGCACTAACAAAAAGTTTATCCTCTACTGAGGTTCAGCTCCTTCTCCAAAGCACAGAAGAGTGAGGATATCTGACCAAAACTATCAATATAAAGAAAACATTATATTTTTTTCTTCTCTCTTTTTTTTTTTTTATATGTGTTCAAATTGCTTGAAGTCTTTACAGCTTTTTTCCCCTTCCAAATAAAGAAAAGTTAATTCAGAACCATGCACTATATTTCAAGGCTTTCAACAACGGTGAAAAGGAAATAAACATCTATTACAGCCTTGCAATCATTACAATACCTCCTACCCTTATATGCATAATTCCATGTAATTGTGTATTTGTTGTTGCTATGCACATACACTAAAAGTCAATCTCCTTATTTTTCATTTGTCACCTCTACAGACAGGGACTAATTCTTCTTGTGAGTCTACATAAGCTAAGCAGTGCTGGAGTGACAGTTCTAAGTGAACATTTCCCTTTGCCTCAAAGTAGAGGAAATAATGAATGGTGACAGACAATTTTTTCAGTTAAATCGATTAGGTTAAAAAGAAAAAGGACTAAGATCATTATTGAAGGAAAATACTATTAATAAAATACAGATATTTGTGGAAGCAACATGCAAACTTCTACTATTACAAATACTAAAATGTTACTTTTTCAAATAGGATTTAAGAAGCCTATACTTCATGGATTATGCTCCTTTGGGTTTGCTGCTAGAAATGTTTTGAAGCAGTTTGCAAATAATGATGTGAACAGATTCAAGGCGATCAAGGTCTGTGTGTTCATTCTTTGTGGTTAATTTTCTTGATTTTTCTGGGTTTAGTGTCAAAAAAAATCTTTACATTGGGAAAAATCTTGTGCACTTTCTTTACTGCCACAATTGCTTTTACTTATTGATGCATGCATTTTAATGCCTCTGTCTGGTATGTTTACTTAAATATATAGGCTTTCTACATTGCTAGTTGTCTGACTTCTGTCTTTGCTTTTTCTCATTTCAGTAGAACCTATGCTTTTAAGCTTTGCATGTACATATTACAGATCTGTTCACACCCTCATATTTCTTTTTTTTTTTTTTCAGGTTCGCTTTGTGAAACCAGTCTTTCCGGGACAAACTTTGCAAACAGAAATGTGGAAGGAAGGAAATAGAATCCATTTTCAGACCAAGGTCAGAACACATAATTACGGGGTTTAGAGAATGATATGTTGGTTAAAAGACTGAGGGAATGAGGGGAATCAAAGAAAAAAATGGCTTATCAAGAACAGCATTTAAGAAGGTTTTCTGAAGAATTAAGTGTATAGAATGAAATACCTGTATAATGGTGTAAGTAAGATTCCAGTAAAAACAACATTAAAGTTGTAGGACTTAATACAGTCCTTACATTAAATAATATGAGAATCATTTCATGGTGTTGCATTTCCTGTGTTTGTCCACTATGGAAGTGCAAAAAGTTGTCATTCACAAGTCAACATAGTTTGTACTTGTTTTCTGCAGTTTAATCATAATCTTCTATATGCATTATTTTCTAATTTTTTTAATCTTAAATCAACTTCTGGCAGTTTATGCAGGTAAACTTCTACAAATCTGGTCTTAATTAAGTTAAACTAGAAGCTGTATCTACATGAAACAACTTAGATAAATATGTGAGTTTCATAGCAGATATAGTAGCTACTGTAAAATGGAGTTTACACTTGCATAAATTCAGGTTTTGCATTATTCTCATTTCTCTGGCACTGTGTGTATCTCTTGTAATCATCCCCTACACTTGGTAGGATACTTACTGGAAGCTAAGGATAAAATATTCCATGTAGGGGTCAAAGTAAATACTCATTGCTTCTGTTGTAGCATCCTATGACACTGTCACTTTCTCAAACTATTATTTGCAAAAATCAAATGAGAAGAGTAAGCATAAGGATGTAGGATTGTTGTTTCCACAGGAAAGCTTTGAGGATTAGATGTTGACTGAAAAAGGTAAATTTTGTTTGCAGACCTGATGAGTATTAGCAGCTATAGGATTTCAGAATGATGACAACATCGAGGCTACTAGGTACAAAATCTCCATCTCTGGTTGCTAGCAGTAACTAGACAGTTTGGTGCTTCAAATGAACTTTGTAGATTACTGTATTGGAGATGATGTAGCTATATTTATAAGGTACTGCTACCCAATTTCTAGACTTCAGGTATTTACATTTGAGGGTTTGCATGCACACCGTAAATTAACAGAAAACATTATATACTTTAAAACCCTTTGGAATTTGTAAGCAGAGTGTGATTTTTGTTATGTTTAAGGACTGGATTTGTTATTATGCTTAGTTTAGTCACTGTTGATATGTAGAATTTTGGAGGATTTTGCTGTGGGTTTTTTTCCCACAAATGCAGAGTAACTTATTTTAGAGAGAACTTACAGCAATTAACAGGATTATAGAAAGGCACCTTCTTTCAAACACTTACGAATTGTGCAGAATTCTGTTTCTTATTACATGCTGGATAAGCCTGAAGTAAAGCCATCCTTGTAATATACTCTGGTTAAGTGAAACTAAAAGTAGACATGGAACTTAGATAGGCTGCTTTAAGTACATTTTCAGCATTCTCTGAAATGCAGTGGCAGCAGGTGACAGAGCTGCTAGGTTCATTTTGAATAATTGTTATTATGAGGATTTTCTGTATTAATTTCACCTCTGCAAGAACATAGGCTGTGATAGTGGATGTTCATCTGCACTGGCTACTTACAACACTTTCTGTGTTGTCAGTGAATCATTTTGTCATCCTCTTTGCTGCCATAAGTCAAAATGATTTGTCAGATTTCTTAAAGAAATGAAACCCATTTTCTTCTCCAACTTAACTATTTTTAAAAATTAAAACAAGAGGAAAATATTTTTTATCTTCTTGTAATCTTTCTGATTTTACAATGCTTTATTTTTTTTTTCCTAATGCAAGTTTATATGTAAGGCACTTGGAGGAATTGAAACTGTCTAGACGAATTGACAATTGTGTATCTACCTCAAGGAAAAGCATTTTAGAACGTCTGTCTTGAAACTGTGTATGAATTAACATTAACAGTAACATATAACACTGGGGGTTATAATGTTTTTTTTTACCATTTTATGAACAGAAAAACAGCAATATATGTTGATATAATTAATCAAGAAACAAATAATTTGTTTGAAGAAATGTTTACATAGTATACTGATTTGCCTCAAGACTATTACACATTTATGGTGTGGTTAGTTTTCACTCTGGAACTTTGTGTTTTCTCTTTATCTCTGATTTTAAAATGTGAGAAATAATCCTTGGTTGCCCTTCTGTTATTACTTTTTGCAAATGAGTTACTTCTTTAATATAATTTTTTCCCCCCACCATAGGTCAAAGATACTGGAGAAATTGCTATTGCAGGGGCATATGTGGATATAGTACCAGCCTTGAATAAGCCTTCTGCTCGGGAGCCTCTGAAGGTAGGGTGAAGCAATAGAAGTCTCAACTTGCAAAGCAACACAGGCTTTATTTTTGTGAAAAACACGGGAAAAATACTTAGACCACTTACCAGTCTTATTTGCAGTACTCTAGATGAGTATATGAGTTCAGATGCGAACATACTTGTCGTTTAAGGTACAGAGGCTTGTGGATCTCTTTAAGTGGAAAAATACATTTTAAGATGCACAGGATAGCTGTTGAAGTTTGAAGTGCTTAATGGTGGTTGAATTGTCAGGATAAATATTCTGCTGCATATACCTAAACAAATGATGCATGCACCGGCAAGGGCCACAAGTTTTGAGCACTTGCATGAATTAAGGCTGAAGTAAGGGGGAATGGATGTAAGCTGGAGCACAGGAGGTTCCGCCTTAACATGAGGAGGAACTTCATTACTGTCAGGGTCAGAGAGCACTGGAACAGGTTCCCCAGAGAGGTTGTGGAGTCTCCTTCTCTGGAGAGTTTCAAACCCCACCTGGATGTGTTCCTGTGTGACCTGTGCTAGCATTTTAAGAGGTCCTGCTCTGGCAGGGGGGTTGACTCAAAGATCTCTAAGGTCCCTTCCAACCCCTGACATTCTGTGAAATTTGTCCTTGTAATATGGGGCTGTACCTGTAAAATGAGCATTTTGGTTTTATTTTGTGGATATTGAAGATCAGATTCCATTTAAATTGTAGAAATATTCGACCTTCCTTTCTCAATATTTTCAGATAGACATGGGGACAGTGGCAGCAAGGCATTAGAAGAAAAGAGCAAATGAAAATGAAATAGTGTACTCATAGAAAAGAACTTTTTGAAAGAATGCTCTAACATCTATTTGTGCATGTGATTAGGCCGAACACAAGATATGCACTTTATACTGCATATATATATTTTAGGAAATACTATGCATGCATACATTAAGCCTTATGTACTGGACTTGCCACAAAAGACAAAATCCATGTCCTGGGTTCTTAGTGTGGTTTAAATGACATGAATACATAGTGCATTGCCTTAATAAACTGTCCTTTTTTTCCTCATTGATTCCTGTCTGTAAAGGATGAAACTTTAATGCATTGAAGCTTATGAAGTAGAAATAGTGATGTTCACAGGTGTTCATAGAATGCTTGTGAGGTATTCCTGGCACCTCTTTCTTTTTGCTGGTTGTTTTTAGTTCTTCGGCATTCTTCACTATCACCAAATCCGCACTTGGAGTTAAAACATATAAGCATTAGAACTGTTCAGTAAAATAATTGCAGAGTTGTGAGGGCTTTTTTTAACATGGGCACTTTTTAACAAGGCATTTTTTTAAGCTTACTCTGAGAAATTAAGGTGCTTTGGTAGAGTTTGCTGACAGAGGCAGATATCCACCAGGGGAAGCTAGCCTGACTGAATGACGACTGGAAAATTTAGATTTCAGTAAAAACTCTCTTTTATAATGGAAAATTATTAGGCTTAACCAAAAAGGTGACAGGATAGTAGCATGAGGAGTATTGCATTCTGGTGTATAGGTAGGTACAGCAGAATAACAAAAGCTGTGAGACCTCCTTTGCTGCAATTCTAGTTAGATGAAAAATGTCACTGGAATATTTTGTTAAAGTGAATCACTTTATACAGTAGAAATATTTGTTAAAGAAGGACAGTAAAAGGCTTGCAAAATAATATGTGTTCAGAAAAGTTAAAATTACAAATGTAGGTAATCCCTCTTTTAAATGGTAAACACATTGTATCCATACTGGAGTTCTGAATGTATTTATAGTTCAGTATGTTTTGAAGATCTACCATGGCAAGTCAATGTAGTGCTGAAAACATTTTTGTGTTCTAAAATCTAACGTGCCATTCACCATGGAAGAAGTGGGAATGCTTATACTCCAAAGGGAATAAAGGGCAATTTAGAAGCCCTTAGAGTCCTAATTATTAATAAACATATCTAAAATTATAGTGATAAATGACAAAACCTGCAAAAACAAGATTTGAAATAATTCTTAATGAGGAGTCCATGAAACATTTTCTGCTTGAATGTACTCTTTAATGCTGACAGTTGGTAGGGGTGATTATTTGTGATGCAAGAAATATTAATTGCATTTAATAATTCTACAATAGAGACTTTCCTGGACACAGTGCTTGAACTAATAGACATATTTAGTACTTTCTTAATGGAGTTTCAATTTTAAATTTCTGACACTTTCCTTTTTTAAGACTGCAGGACTGCAGAGTGACCTTGTGTTTGAAGAAATTGGTCGTCGTGTAAAAGAGATTGGAAATGAATTGGTAAAGAAAGTAAATGCTGTGTTCCAGTGGGACATCACTAAAGATGGAAAAACAGCAGTGCAGTGGAGTAAGTTATAGCCTTTATATGATGCCTTGATACATTTTTTTTTAATGAAGTGAGTTTAATTATGCTCATTCTAAATAAACGGATATCTTTATAATAAGCATAAGATGAATATTCACTGGGACCTAGAAATCTGGATATGTACTGAATGCACAAATGACCAGGAGGTGAGATAAAGCTCCATAATGGCAGTTACTAACCTTTCTAAGTTAGGGACCTACTTCTGTAGGAACATATTTCTGTAACTTATCTATTTAGAAGTAGACATGGGCAAACTATCCTATGTGTAGAACTTCAGTGCACTTTCTGTTTACATATTCTGTTTTCCAGAGTGGATTGCAACTGCACTTACAAAATCAGGCTAAATTAACCTACTAGGAACTCTGTGTTACAGTAATCAATCTGCTGGTGATGTACAAGCTAACTAACCGAAATCAGACAAGTAGTTATTTCTACTGCATTGTTCTTGTCAGTTCAGTGAAAATACAGTACAATTTGTTTCTATTCAGATTTTCTGAGATCAAGATTTAATGAAGATTTAATGATTCTTACACATCATTTAAGCATGGAGCTGGATTGAAGAGAGGCTAAAGCTTGTAGTAGTGATGGGTCAGAGGGCTAAACTTCCAGGCTTTTGCTTTTCTGTGGAGAAATGCAAGTCTTGGGGCCAGGTGTGTCACTTGGACTGCTTCATTTTGGTTGGTATCAATGGTTGGACACAGTCAGAACAGTTCTGGGGGAGATACAAATGAGATGTGCTGATTTTTTACAGGCTGAGAGGAGGGATTTACAGGTTGGTAGATTAGATCTGGTCTGCATTGTGCTTTGTCACACAGATGGTGATTTTTTAAAGTATTGTTAAATCTTTGCAGTGTCTGTTCTCGATAAATGGTTATTGTGTTTAAGAAACTGCTCTTCCTTTTACAGAGCAGTTTAAAACACTGTAATTTCACTATGTCTTTTCCTAATGTTAGCCAGCAGAGATTCTGAGTGGCTAGGCTGCTGTTAAGGTTCAGGAAAAGTATCATCTGTAGATTGATGAAGATAATTCTGTTCTACCTGTATTGCCTTTAAACAGTTTTTGAGGGATAAGGGATGATTTCAACTTGGATAGCATTTGATCAATATATTCAATACACCTGGTAGATTATGCAGGCTGAGTACGTATACATCAAGATGACAGGGGAGTAAATACTGCGTAATTCAACTCAAAAGATCTGTCTTAAAACTCATTACTGCTCTTAATCATTCCCGCTGTATGCAGTTTTCCACTTTTACACTCAGTAATTTAAATAATGGGCATGCTTAGAACATGGACAAAAGGCTTATGAAGACTTTTCTGTGTTCTTGCGTACATTTTAAGAAGATAAACTAGAAGCATGTAGAAAAATCTCCAAAACAAAGTGGGTACTTGTATTTGTTAGAGAATCACTTTGTGTACTACATAGTCGTGTGCATTGTTTCATTTGTAACTAAGTGTAATGTAAGTGATAGCCATGTTTATAATACTGACCAGAAAGCTATCTTCTACATAATTTATCATTGTCTTTAATTTTGGAACTGCTTTATCACCTACACTCAGGATTATGTATGTTCAAAGAATAGAGGGACAAATCAGTGGAAGAAAAGTCTGATGAGGAGTGAATAAAATTTCTTTCTTAGAATGATGGAATCATAGAATGGTAGGGGTTGGAAGCGACCTCTGGAGATCATTGAGTCCAACCCCCTTGCCAGCACAGGAACACCCAGGGCAGGTCACACAGGAACATATTCAGGCAGGTCCTGAAAGTCTCCATAGAAGGAGACTCTTCAGCCTCCCTGGGCAGCCAGTTCGAGGCTCCATCACTCTCACAGTGAAGAAATTTTTCCTCATGTTGAGGTGGGAAATTAGGGAAAATACATTTCCGAAACACCTCCAACGATGTGGATTAAACAGAAGATCACACTCCTTGAAATCCTTGGAGCTGCACAAACATACAAGGCTACTTAAAGATTTATTCCTGAGGAGTCACTTCACCTGCCTCATGAGACTAAGTTTTAATTAGAGGGGAAACAAGTGGATGTTTTTTTCCATTATATCCAGAGGAGAGTACTTTCTGCTTTCAGTAAATCAAGAGTCAGGCTTTTCTCTTTTTTTCAGGCAAGGTTGTCCTCTCTTCTGATTCCTACTGAAATAGTGGGAGGAAAGTAGCTCCTTCTCCAAATGCTAATTTCCCTAGCTGAAAGGTATTAAATAGACATAACTTTTCTTTGTTCCTCTGCCTCTGTTGCACTGAACAGTATCTGTGTTTTATATGAATTTTGAGCTACTTAAAGCTCTCTGTGGGATGGAGGGTGAAGGAGGTAATATTTTAAATGTTTCCTATTTCTGAATACTTTTTAAATAAAATACCTGCAGAGTCTTGGAAAAGTTCCTGCAAATTTTTATACAGTGTGGTCAGGTCTTCAAAACAGTGGCTATTGTTTATGAATTACTGTAGTCTTAATGCTGTAGAAAATGTTTAAGGTGACAAGGAGAGTGTCTGTAGAAAATGTTGCTTACTTTTCTCAACAGGAACGTTGGTATGGAAGTATTCCCTTTGTGTATTACTTTTTCAAAGAATTTCCTGTGTTACCTGTTTTTTCACATTTTTAGTGTGGTTTTGAAATTTCAAGCAGTTAAAGGATGAAGAAAGCAGGAGTTGGTTAATATTAAAATAAAGTAATAAAAATTAAATTTTGATTAATAATTTAAATTGTGTTGTTAAATAGTTATGTAAACTCACTGGCAGAGTGTTAGCAGTTGTGACAACTATAGTGTCAATTTTCAATTTCTTGTGTGGATTAATAGCATACTACTGTTGCTGTCTATTTAACTGTAATTGTAGATTTTAAATAGCAAGGTACATATATCTGTGTGATGGAATTTTCATTTTTTTTAGACACTATTCTGGTCATTAATAAAATCGAAACAAACACAAAGCAAAAATTACTTCCAGAGGCAAGCACTCAACATCTGTCAGCAATTGCCAACTTAATTTTTTTGTGTGTGTGTTTGCATACATTATTATTCAGCATTTGAGAACATCATCATGTTCTGTCTCTTCTACCAGATGGTAGCATAGTTCATTTTGCATGGTGAATGTGGCAGAAGAGAGTAGTTTGTGGCTTTGCATTCAAAAGAAGACAGCTTTCTTTGTCAATAACTTAGAAGATTTCTGATAGATCCTTATATGGTCATCAGAAAGACTTCAGTAATGCACTTGAACAACGACAACTAATTTAGAATATGTAACACTGACAATGCCATTTACTGACTTGAATGCCTGACTATTTTTGTTGTTTGTGGAATAGAAGCTTCTATACCTGATTAGAAATTTTAGCCTTTGACTAATTATTTAGTTCAAAAACTGAAAGTAATATGCTAGCTTTACTATAGCTTGAATTTAATTCTCATGTGTGTGGTTCTTCTGGTGTTTTCAAATTTTTAAGAATCAAAAGATATTTTTTTACATGTGTATTCCTTTGTAGTTTTTTGTTTTAATTTCAGCTGTAACCTTGATCTCTCTTCTCTGCAATAAGCCAAGATATTTGTTTAGTACTTTAAATAGAGTGCAGTTTGTGAATTGGATTTAGCTTTTATTGTTACAGATAGACTTATTGATGGTAACACTAATATTAATAACACTAGTCTGTTTAATTAGCAATGACCTTTGGTTTTATGTTGTTCTCTGTGGATGGTGTGAAGACATGGGGAGGTGTAGAACCATTGATCTTTAACTCAGAATGTGAAATTTTGGACAGCTTATTCCTTCTTGAAACATTGTTGAACTGTAGTGTGGTATTTCGTTAAACAAGCAAGGTGTTCTAAGATAATTTATTTTATAAGAAGATAAAGCAATACAGATTTTGGCAGTATTAAAACCTCAGGTATAAGCATAGCTTTACTAGAGCTATCTTTTCTTATTTTTTAACAAAATTCTTAATTGAGCCTGCCTGTCATTGTCTTCTCTAGTTGTCTTCACTACCTAAAGCATGCTTTCCTTTTCCCTGTTTATTATGGTATAACAATTGCCTTTGTTTTCAGTGGTTTAAAAATATTTATCATTTTTTATATTTAAGTTACTTCATTTCAACTTCTGTTTCCATGGAGAAAAGACATTGTCATCAATGTTTATTAGCTGTTTGTTAATAGCTTTCTGGGACAGTACTCAGAAGAGCTTGCCTATCTGTTGCTTTTCATCATGCTTCTGAAGGCACCGTTGAAGGCAGAAGATACTTCTGTTCCTTTCCAGTTCTCAGAAGAATAAAGCTTTGTTAGGAGAACCGAGAAGTTGTTATTTGCAGTTGGTTGAGAACATCTAACAAATTATGTCAAAACGGCTTAATCCACCTGGATGCGTTCCTGTGTGACCTGTGCTAGATTATATGGTCCTGCTCTGGCAGGCGGCTTGGACTTGAAGATCTCCAAGGTCCCTTCGAACCCCTGACACCCTGTGATAATTTATGATGACTTTAGGCAATGAAGAATGGATGATACTTTATTCCATTTGCTTTGAGGCTGAGTCTCGTGTTGCAGTTACATGCCCTCTGTAAAGGAGAATAAAATTTGAACCAAATCAAAAATAGTTTGACCCCTTGATATTTCTCTCCTAGAAATGGTAAGGCACTTTTCGAAGGCAAAGCAAAACTGCCCTGTGTCTTGAAAGTTGCCTGGCAACTGCCCAGGTCACCAGACAGGTGAGCACTGGCACAGGTATGCCAGTACCAAATCATTATCATGCTGGCTCCTACAACTGTAATGCAGCTCACATGCTGCAGTGACAAGACAGTAGCTATCCCTGTAGAGATGCATATTTATGAGATATTTATAGATGATATACAGAGAAGACTAACATCAAGACCACTTCTGTTACAGCAGGTATCTGTGCTTTATCTCATGACGTGGTATTTTAGAGGAAGGCTCCCTCTCTGGTCATTTTGGAAAGCCAGAGTTTCTGCTGAGGCGGTTGGAGTCTATTCTGGTACTGGGCTTTTCTTTCATTGCTAGTTTAGAACCATTTGCCTATGTGCCAGAGCTGTAGTGCAGTCTCAGTTTTCATCTGTGTATGCTAGGCTAGGTGTATGCCAGGAAGCAAGAATCATGCTGTTTCTATCTTCCTTTCTTTCTTTGCCCTGAAAAGAAAAAAAAAATATTTTTTTACTCCTGCTAGTTCCTTTGGGGTTGGTTTGGTTTGGTTTTTTGGCTACTTGCAGTAGAGATACCATTACATATTTATTTATGATAGAGCTTTAAAAAAGGGGTGAGTCAACTAATAGTAGATTGTTTCCTTCATGTTCCTGTGAAAAAGACTGTTGTCACAGATCTCTTCTCTTTTTCCCTTAGCAAAAGTCACTTAAAAAAAAATAAAAAGAATAAATAGGGAATGGAAACAATATTTTCATGTTTTGGGGAAAACCCTCATACTCTTATATTGGTTCTTATTTTATTCTAGCACTTCAAAGAAGTTTTATTTTGCGCTGGGTTAAGAATTTGATACGATTAGACATAACAACTTGCCCATGGTACCATGATTATGTAATGTTTACTGGCATATTGCTACTCTGAGACCTTACAAGTAATTAAAGGAATGGATTGACAAGCAATGCTATTGAGAGTTGGATAGGAAATGAGAAGGAAAACGGAGATTGTAACCATGTTAATTATGTACTATACTCAGATTAAAATGTAGGAATTGTTAGAACTTGCAGAGTCACTACATTCAAAAGGAGCTCAGTTTGGCTACGTTGGTATGGTTTATGACATTGGTAGCATTTGAGTAGAGGTATATTTTAAAAGCACATTGACAGTTAAGTTTGGTTAACTTAATCTCAGGAGCTGGTGTCATGATTCAATAGATTGGTTTTTTTCTTTCTGCAATAATAGCCTATGCCTGCATAACCTACAGAAGCAATGTTTAAGGGCTCTCTTAGGATGTTCAACTACATAGTAGCTGTTTTGCATCAAAAGACCATTACACAGCTCCAATCCAGAAATGTGGAATGTATAGATTATTTCTCTAGAGCTCAGGATCTTTCTTTCTTTTTCTTTTCTT
>VWZY01000436.1:0-18350 GCA_013399075.1 Chloroceryle aenea
CCATCTTTACCACTTGAAGATTTTTGATAAGTGTTTGAGGTGATGGGGTGGATAAAGATGGCAAACAAGTAGGGTGGGTGGAAGAAAACTCCTACAACCTGCTCTGCCAGGGGAGCCTCAGCACACCTGAAACAAGGTTGTGGCTAAAGAGGAGCAGGTGTTTTGTTTTTCTGAGCTTACTGACTCCCAGCATGGTGGGGGTTGGAAGAGCCCTCTGGAGATGCTCTGGTGCCACCCCCCTGCTCCACCCAGCAGGGGCACCCAGAGCAGGGGGCCCAGCAGNCTGGGGGCCCAGCAGGGCAGGGTCCAGGGGGGGTGGGAATCTCTCCAGAGCAGGAGACTCCACAGCCTCTCTGGGCAGCCTGGCACAGGCTCCCACACCCTCACACCAAGGAACTTGCTCCTCCCTCTCATCTCCAGTCTAGGGACTAGAACAACAAATGCTGTACCGTGGTGGCCCGTGAGCTGATGAAGGGTATTGGTATTTGCTGCTCGCGGGCAGGAGTAGATGGCACAGAAGATGACACATAGCTGTCTGCAGTTTTCTTTTGGTGTTGGCGAGACTGAGCTTTTTGGCATTAATCTGCTGGAGCTGCATCAGCGCTACCAACCCCATCTCCCAGCAGTTCACCCTGAGCAGCTCTGTCATCTCCGCAGCTCCCGGGGTAAGCGGTGGTGTGCACATGCACCCGGAGACCTCCCTGCCAACAGGTTTGAGCAGCCTGGGGCAGTCAGAGCAAGTCCGGCTCTGCCTGGGTCCATCTGCACAGACAGGGTGAGGGTTTGTACGGCCGGGCTCCAGGAAGGGAGAGAAATGAAACCGGAGGGGCTGGATGTTGAGCTCTCGGTGGTTGTCCCTGATGGGGGTGTTCTGTGGGGATGCACAGGTGTTTCTGCTGCCACGGGTGGTATCTCGCAGGACTTCGTTGTGTGTTTCTTACTGTGCAAGAGCTTTGCTTGGGGGTGCTGGGGCTGTGTCCGCCTGACTTCCAGGGGCCTGGCAGAAGATGGGGAGGGACTTTGGAGCAGGGCCTGTTGGGACAGGACAAGGGGGGATGGTTTGAAACTAAATGAGGGAGATTTAGACTGGGGAATAGGAGAAACTGTTGGTGCTGAGAGTGGGGAGAGGCTGTCCCAGGCTGCCCCGAGAGGTGGTGGCTGCCCCATCCCTGTCCCCATTGCAGGGGAGGTGGCTGGGGCTCTGAGCACCCTGCTCTGGCTGCAGATGGCCCTGCTCCCTGCAGGGGGTTGGACCAGATGGCCTTGAAAGGTCCCTTCCCACCCAGACTAGTCCATGATTCTATAACAGCTCCCCAGGGTTGTGCTTTGGGCATACAAGTCCTAAATGACGTACTCTGGAAGATCAGGACCTAGGCACCTCAGGCTTGTGGCTGTTCACAGAGCCACAGAGTTCTTGCGGCTGGATGTTTGCTCTCTCAGTCTGTTCCAGTTTCCCATTTATAAACTGGAGAGTGTTACATTTTTTCCCTCACACTTATATTAAGATTCCATGAAAACAACCCCCTTGATCTCTGTGGAATGCTCAGGTGCCACTGAAATGTTTGTGAGAAAGTTTGTTCCTTTGCATTCAGAACAGGATTTGGCGGCACACAGTGAGCGGAGCAGGTCATGCCTTTGGCACCCAGAATCAGTAACCATCCTGCCAGTGAGCAGATCTGTCCTGCTCATGGAAACCCAGGGATGGCTCACACCCATCCCTCGCCTTTTCCTCCCCTGACATGGGCCAGTCTGGGTTGTCTCAGAGGAGCAGGAGATGCTGCACAAGGTGTGATGTCCTGTTATCCCACAGACGTCCCATCCAAACCTGGAACAGTTCGCTGCAAGCGCCGGAGCCATGGTTTAATATAACTTCAGATTTGGTTACTGAGGCAGCTGGATGGTCTTCGTACCCCTATAAAAGTGGAATATCTCAGTAGCCTCACAGCTCTGCACTGGCAGCTGGAGGCAGAGTAGCACGTGGAGTTGGGAGGTACATAAAAATGCATTTATTTTCTTTTTTTTTTCCTTACCTATTTATTTCTTGACTCTCCTCCTGTGCTTTGAGACAATGTGAGAAGTTCCTGTTTTTTTACCATCTCTCTATCATTTGCTACTTTCTGTACTCAGCATGTCTGCTTTCAGAGATAAATTTTTTCACTCTTCTCCATCTCCTTTCCTGTGAGAATTAATCCCAGCTTCTCCCCCAGTCTGTTTAGCCCCACGACAATCCATTTTTCAGTAAAGGTGACTTAGGCTGCGCGCTGAGCGAAGTCGCACCTCTGATGGCAATATGTATGTATCTGATATTGCCCCCTCACCTATTTCTTGCAGAATCCAGCCCATTTGTCTTTGGCTGCTGCTACCCCTGGAGCATGGGGCTCTCTCAGCTTCCCAGGGGGTTATGGAGCTCGTTTGAAGGTGCTCTGGTGTCACAGTTTCATATTCACCTCAGTGCTGAACTCCTCTGGTCGCGTTGTTCCGTCACATCGCAGGAGTCACGCCGAAGTTACTCACAAACTTCCCCTTTCCCCAATAAGTTTTTGATAGCTGCAGACTCTGGCATTTCACCCACCATTCTTCCCCTGTCCTGATTTCTCCCTCTCTCTGATTTCTCCCTCTCTCACTGGTTTGAGTTATATCACTGGATGGAGCACCCTGCTGTTCACCTTGTGTTGTAATAAAACCCCAACCATTTCCTCTTACGCTTTGATTCTCTTGCTCCAACCACAGAATCACAGAATGGTTTGGGTTGGAAAAGACCTTGAGGATCATCCCCTTCCAACCCCCCTGCCATGGACAGGGACACCTCCCACTAGACCAGTGTGCTCCAAGCCCTTTCCAACCTGGTCTTGTTGCAGGCACAGAACTCATTAGAAAGGATCTCGCTCCTGCACGTTTGGTGATGCTCCTTTGCCTTTTTCCCCCTGCTATCTTGTAGCAGTTTTCCCAGTAGCTCCTTGCTACTGGGAACCTCATCAAAAGCATTTTGGAAATCTAAACAAATTCGATGCTTAGAGCTGGCTTTGGCACCTTCGTGCAAGGGCAGAAAGGGTGAGGCCAAGTCACGAAGACAACCCCAAGATTTCAGAACTTGTGCAGCACAACTTGAACATGCTTTTTACATTTTTTCACGTGGGAGTTCTCGTGGCTATTGAAGATCAAAGAAGAACAACAGCCCCAGGAATTCCTTAGGCAGAATCCCTCTTGACTCCTGCCTGGTGTAGCATCAGCTACAGGTCCGAGCCTCTCTCTGGGGCCTCCTTCAGCTCTCCCTCGTGCTCCCTCATCTCCTCATGGTCCTGCCCCGTGTCTGTTCCTCGTATCAGCATATGGAAATAGAATGTTAGGCAACTGGAGTATGTATGGTAATGTCAGTTTTGATTAGAAGGCAGCCCAGAAACTCCATCAGCGGCGTAACCATGCTCTGAGACTAAAACCCACGCAGCTCCTCTGGCGAGTGGTTTGTGAAACCTGCGTTAATGTAAAAGCAATTTCTCCTCCATAGTTTGAAGTCAGACCCCTGTGTAAAATTAAAAGTAATAATAATAATAAAAAAAGAAGTGAATTATAGGTTTAATCTTGCTTGGAGTAATGGTGTTCACTTTGGGGTTTTAACTTAAAAGCACAGGTCTGACAAGGAACAGACCTCGTGGATTCCTTCCCGTGGTGCAGCAATGGTAATTTTTGTCCACCACAGGCTCATCTCATAACTGCTTTGCCCTCGTGTCTGTGAGGGGGGCTCTGGCTCCCGTCCTCTTTTGTGGCACTCAAGTGAGCGTGTCAAAATCGTCCTGACAAGTGACACGATCGCTGACAGGCCAGGCTGAGCTCTAGAACTTGGGGCACGCAACCGCACAGCCCCCTCCTTCCCGAGTCATGGAACAGCTTTGCGATGGCCGCAGCCAGCTGGTCTGTCAGAAGTGAAGCCAGTAAAGCCCGTAGAGCTGACTGAAAAGAAAAATAAGAAGACAACAAAAAATAAGTGGGTTGTGGGGTTGTTGGTGTTGGGTTTGAACTGTTTGGTTTGGTTTGTTTCGGGGTGCCTGACTTGCTCGTGCCACAGGCAGGGGGAGGTTTAGGGAGAGGTGACCTCGCTTGGCTGCCCTCATCCAACTAATGTGAGTCTCCTCTTCAGGTTTTGCATCAGCAAAATGTACCTATGTCTACAAGAACTGCAGTATAAAGCACAAAAACAAAGCCTGGGAGATGTCTGCGCTTGATAACCGGTGTTTTTTCAGGGCAGAATGTTAATTTCAAATGAAGTAACTCTTAATAACTGGATCGAGGCACTTTTACTCTGCTTAGCGTAGTCTAAACAAAATCACGTAATGGGCAGCTGAGTGCTGGCTCGGTTGAGTCTATGCTAAAAGTTTGTTTTGTTTTTTAAGAGTTACATTTCAGGACTTGTCTCTGGAGTCATTTCTGTCCTTAGAAGACAAGGTTAAATTTGGCTTGCAGGACAAAAAAAAAAGCAATTGTAACAAACAATACATATACATCCCGACCCCAAATATGCATCACTAAATATAACAATAAATAGCATCATCACTTTTCTTTCGAAGAAAAAACCCCAACTTGGGAGTGTTTGTTATGCCTGTGAACTAAGGAAGTGCTGGCACCGCCTCTTAATACTTTGGGAAAGAGAAACTTGTTGCTAAAGGACATTCTCTGTCGTTAGGGTGGGAGGTTTATGCCTGAAACAAGAATGCCTGTGGGACTGCAGATTTCTCCTGCAGTTTTAGCAGAGTATAAATGGGGATGTTATTTATGAGGTGTAACAGTACCAAAAACCACCTATGCAGATACAAAATCTCATGTTCAGCGACGGCTGAAAAGCAGGCAGACCGGGTAAAAAGCAGTGGGGGTTTCTGGCAGGCCAGAGTTCAGTGCTGTATCCTGAACTGTGGCTGCTGGCTGTGCTGTCCCTGCTCTGGAGACAGGCTGGGAGCTTTCTCTTCACAGCTGTCAGCTTTGTGCTGCTGTAGGCACCGCGTCCTCTTTAGTGGTTTTGCTGCTCTGATTGTTTTATTGGCCTTTGGTGTCAGGTAATTTAAAGTTCATGCTGACAGTGTTCTAAGTTAGTGTAAATTCCACTTATTTAAGTGCATGCAGAATATCCTTTTGACATCATAGATGTGGCACAGGGGTTTTGAGTGACCGGCCAAACTGGCATCATTTCGGCACAGGTTCGGCAGCGGGAAAGAGCAGCAAGGTATTGTTGTTGTTTTCTGTACTGAGCGTTGATGGACGTAGTGTTAGGCTGAAAAGGTTCAGAGTTGGTCAAATGAGAGACAGGCAACTGTGTCTGTCTTGCAGGTGATACCTGAGCAGGTCTTCTCACCTTGGTGGAGCCATCTCAGGGGTGTTTGATGACCAGAGAGAAGAGTTCATTGCTGAAAGAGGCGGGAGTGTGAAACAGTGAGAGATGCAGGCTAAGGAAATGAATTCCATCGAGGTTTTGGGGGGGAATCACAGCGATTCGATGGGGACTGCTGCTCTCTCACCCTCAGTACTTTCGTAGTAGGGAAGACAAGCCAAGTGCTTGGTTTTAAAACACAGATGCTGGAGGTTTGCAGATGCAGGAGGATGGAAAAGGGAATGCGTGCTCTCTGTGCTCGAGTGCTGGTGTTCCTGCCTTGCAGTGGAGCTTTCTGCTGGTTGGTCAGAAAAACCCAGATCTTCTGAGGACAGCCTTCTGCTACCTCAGCACCTTCCTCCTGAACGCTGAAGTAAACAGATGCAGCCTGCACAACTGTAGCTTTTGGGGTGGCTCTTTTTAAACTGTGATGTGTTGGTGAAGGGTAAACTAACCCAGCAGCAGGGTTGGATTTTTGGAATGGGGCTGTTCTGGGCAGTCCAGAAGCAGCCTGAGACAGATGGTTTGTTTTGTGAAGGCCTGAGTCAACTGTCACCACATCATTGCTCACAGTATCCAAAAATGAACGTGATCATGGATCTCAAAACACAGTGACCCTGTGAATGTCCTTCTTGGGCATGGTATGGGACCGGTGACAACATTTATCTTTAAATAGTGTGAGAAGCCTTAACTTACCTAAAGGGAAAGGCTGTATGGCAGGCAGGCCCTGAAATGGGGTACATTCTGAGCATTTGCCCTCCCAGCAGGAGCTGGAGGGGNGTGTAAGATTTGGGCATTCAGGTGTTTCTAGAGTGTAAATGCTCAAACATTCAGTCACTTAAATATTTTTTCCTAGTGTTAACGATTTTAATCATCTTCTGGAGTCTTTAAGCACAGTCCTCTCAAATGCCAGAAGTGATGGGGACATTCTCAGCACCTCCTGGCTGCCCCCTGGCCTGCATAATTAGCTAGGTGATAAGGGTGATAGCTAATTGTGCTGTGTCCTGTGCCGGAATTGCCCCATTGTTCCTCCCGCGGAGGGGTGGGAGATAACTGCTCTGGGATCTCCAGGAATTGTGATAAGGTGTTTAGGAGACACTGAAGCTAAGCTGGGATGCTCAGTGTCAAGTGAGTGCATTAGCAGGCTAAAGGTAGGGTGGGGGACACTTGAGGAAGGAGTGAAACTAGCTGAACCAACTGTGCATCCCTAGGGAGCCCAGAGGAGCCTTTACACAGCTGCTAATCCTGTCCCAGAGTCATCACAGAATGGTTTGGGTTGGAAGGGACCTTAAAGATCATCCAGTTCCACCCCCCTGCCACAGCCAGGACAGCCCCCACTAGAGTGAGTTGCTCAAAGCCCCGTGGTTTTCCTCCTTCCATTGCAATGAAGATGTATAATAAGAGCTACCCATCAACAGGGCAGCAGATACCAGGATGCTTCCCACCCCCCCACCTCTGTAGCCCTTAGAACAGATCCTGGCCATCAGTCTCCTGAGGAGCTGGAATTGAATCACCTGGATGCAAACAGCCTCAGGATCATCAGCTGGCCCAGGAGCTGGCCCCAGCTGGTCAGAGATCAACCCCAATGGGGAGCTGTGGGTGGACTGGTCAGCCCTGGCAGGTGCCACAGCGAGGCCGAAGGATGTCACCCTTTGTGTCGAGCTGTTCCCAACTCTCGAAGGTGCCATTGCCTGCGGTACCTGCGTGCGGTTGGATCAGCAGCCTGACATCTGTCTCCATCTCTTGGTAGCGTGCCTGCCATCACAACAGCTGAGCTGGGGCCGGGCCAGCCTTTCGAGGCTGAAATCATCTCACTTTAAGACTCAGTAACTTCCCCTTTTAGCCTTAGATGTGAAACGGAAGCGTTGAAAGTTTCAAAAATCCCATGTTTATTTTTGCCTTGTTAACGGAAAGCTGCCTGGTACCCCCCCGCGGGCGGTGGGAAGCTTTAGTAGCAGAGGAGCAATGCAGCCGGAGCGGCACGGAGCGCTCGGTCCCTGCCTGCTGCCAGCTTCTCCACTGTGCCCGCTGCCGGTCCGTGTGACGCGCCTGGGTCCCGCTAGGCCGCAGAGGGACCCCCCACCCTGAGCAGAGCCGTTCCGGGGGGGCAGCGGAGCAATAGCTGCTTCTGGGGAACCTCGTTTCTCCTCCCAGGGTAAGGAGCCTCCTGGTTGGCAGCGCTGACCCCATGGACTCTGCCTTGTGTGGGATGAACAGCCCTGGAACGGAGGCCAAAGCGGCGTTCGGCCCTTACCCTCAGGGAGAGGGTGGGAGGTTTGGGGGGAAAAGGGGAGCTCATGCAGTGCCTAGGTTTACAATCTGTGCGTGTTCCGCTTACACAAGTCGGAAATGCTGCAATAAATTTTGTCTTGTCCCCTCCCCATTTTTTTTGTTTCTGTTTTTCTTTCAGCTTCCCCCTTTAAACCGCGGGGGTTGCCGGATTCTTCTGTATAGACACTGAACCACATTGAGAGTGACAGAGATAAGGATTCTGGTAATTAATCTGGCAGTAGCAAGTGTCATCTTCCAGAACATGACTGCTCAAAAGGTTTGGTTTTCAGCGGTGGAAAAGCTTTACCTTGGGTGAAGGTTAAAAGCTGGGCCGCTGCCGCTCCCCGCGAGCGAGGCTGTTACAGGATTCTGCACTCGCGGCGTTTTGTCAGGTGAAGGGGTTTAAGTCAAGCTTGTTCTGTGCTCTGGAGATGAAGCACTGCGAGAAACAGGCTGGTTCCTTGTGCTGTTGTTCTGTTTCTTGCTTTATTTTGTCATAATGCAGTGCGTGTATTGATAGTCTTGGTGTGAAAGCGGGGATGTGGCTGAGAAACCAGAGCTGAATTTCATGGGTAGATCCTACTGATCTGAGAGGAATAGTAACACGGGGAGCATTTCTCTGGTATTTTTTGCTGCCTCGTGTTAATAAGATACAGAGCACTTCAGACTGATGTTCTGTGCTGTATGTGTGTCCAGCAGGACCAGGGCTGGGATCATCCCCCTGGACTGGGCACTGGGGAGGCTGCACCTCAAATCCTGGGGTCAGTTTGGGGCCCCTCACTCCCAGCAGGACATGGAGGGGCTGGAGCATGGCCAGAGAAGGGCAATGGAGCTGGGGAAGGGGCTGGAGCACAAGGGGGGTGAGGAGCAGCTGAGGGCCCTGGGCTTGTGGAGCCTGGAGAGAAGGAGGTTCAGGGGAGCCCTTCTGGCTCTGACAGCTCCTGACAGGAGGCTGGAGCCAGGGGCAGCTTGTGATTGGGGTGGCTCTTGCTGGTAGAGCCTTTGGTGGACCAGCCCCACCGAGTCCCATGTGCTGACCATTCTGCTGCCCGTATCCCAGCCCAAAGGGCAATTTTAGCCCTTTGTAGAAGCACCATCTCAAAACCCGGCCCCGCTGGAGTCTGCCACAGGAGGAGGGAGCGGGAGGTCAGCTGCTGGAAGGCGGTTTGGGTGAGGAGTCCCCTCTGCTGCTCCCACCTCCTGCATTTCCCAAGCTCTTCTGGCTGTCACAGTGAACGGCAGGCCAGGGACACCTCAGATTTCTCTAGGAACCTGGGCAATCCTCCTTTTAGGAAATGTGGCACTATTTCAAAATGATAAAATCCGACCGAGATGGATCTAAGTGGGTCCATAAAGATATCTGGTGAATTTTATGGATTTGGGAAGGAAACTCCCTCCCTCCTCCCCCCATTTATATTTTCCCCTTGCTATTATTTATTGGAAGACCCCCTGTGTTACAGCAAACCCCGTTGTTACTGCTGTGTACACTGTAACCTCAAAAGAATGGATTAGAGGCTTGCTGTTGTTTTTTGCTTTGGGGTGTTCTTAAGCATCAGGTTTTTTTATGAGCAGCACCGAGGCTGCTTCTAACCCACGGAGGTGTTGTTTCTGTACTGCGGAGATACCAGTGCTAAGCACTTGCTGAAATCTGCTTCATTTCTCTTTTTATCTTCACTTGGCCTTCCCTGACTTTGAAGTTTGGTTCGGGTCAAAACGTACATTCATCTTTTAAAGCCTCTGAAGCGATAACCTCCATTTGTCCTTTCGATTCTGAAAGCTCACTTCTCAGTTCCACTTTAATTCAGCTTTTCTTGGGCTGTACTGGAATTAGGAGAGGGACCAGGAGATTTATTTGTCATGAAAAACAAGAGGCACGCATCGGGCATCGCACCCGCTTTGCGGGAGCGTGTCTCAGGAGAAGAGCTCTAGGGTTTTGCTGTCAGCATCACCAGTCGTTTGCTTTCTCACCAAACCTGATGGGATGCAGAAGCAGGACCCTTGAAAGCTGCCTGCCCAGGGAGGAGAATTCATCAATTAGCACTTCTTCACTGGTGATGATGAGCAGTAGAACCTTATGTCCTGGAATTCCAGTGCACTGGGCCTGTTCCCAGTCTGGTCGAGTTTTATCACGAGTTTAGCTTTGCTATCGCTGACGTTCTTGCACACTTTTCATCCTTGGAAGCGGAAGAACGAGGCTCCTGCATCCTCTCTACCTGTGGGGGGACCTGGATGTTGGTTGTGCTCATCCCTTGCTCCGTGCAGCTTCACCTCTCAGGGGTGGCACTGAGATACTTCTGGAGAAGTTACTAACTTCTAACTTACTAACCAAGATACTTCTTGGTTAGAAAGCAGCTGTTCCAGTGTCTGCTACCAAGATAGCAAATTAGCCACTGCAGTTCAGGCTCGTTAAGAATCACTCCCTTTTTTCTGTAATTAACAGAATGCCTTCCCAGGCACGGCCGTGGAGCTGCCGCGCTGAAGCGTTGTGATGAAGCTGGAATGACACGTGCCAACCCATGGCAGAGGAGAACCTCCTGCAGGAGCTTCTGTTTCACCATGTAAGAAAGAAAACACGCAAAAAGGTAGGAGGAGAGGGTAGAAAGGGGAAACTTTAGCTGAGAAGAATTACATCATCTTTTCTGAGAAGAGTTTTGTGTGGGAGACTGGAGATCTGGGTAAAAGTGGCACGTTTGGTTTCTGTGCTCAGCGTTCCTGCTGTGTGGTGGCAACGTGCTGTGAGGCTGCAGGTAAAGCTGGTTGGCATGAGCAAGGCTTAAGCTAAATCATTCTGGTAGGCTGAGAGCAGCCACATACCCTGCTCCTGCAGCACCCTGCGAAGTGTCACCATTCGGCCACGCATCGGGGTCTTGAGAGAGAGCTGCCCCGCTCAAGGGACCCAGTCCTGGCTCTGCAGTCTTTCTTCTGCGGTGCCAATGTCCTTTGTTTTCAAAGCAGTGGATTAAATGAGGAAGGTTTCCAGTTATCCCATTAGAAAGAGCAATTATTATGCGATTCGAAAAGTATCTAGGGACCAGCGACCCGAGCTCCCCGTGCTGGCCATCCCCGCGGTGCAAAGTCGAGCTCTGCAAATGCATTTGTTTGACTGGGCAGGCGGCCCTGGCTCCATCCCCAGTGCTGGCTGCGGCCAAGGAAGGCCGGGGCTGAACTTGCTTTCAGGAATGACCACCCGCAGCGCCGCTCCTGCCCTCCGCGTCCTGCTCCTCCATTCACAGCCAGTGGGAAACGGGGCGGCGTGGACACGGCTCCTGCCCCACGTGGGGAATGCTGAGCCACGTCACACCTCGCCCTGGTGGGACCCACGGCTTGTGTGGGTGCACCCCTTTACAGCCGAATTAAACATGGTCTGTTCTTATCCCTCCCCTGCCCCAGACGTTTGCTTGCATGCGCGCGCGGTTGTGTTCATCCTGTTTATACCGTGCTCGGTGCCATTTGGGATGCCTTGTGATCCATGCTCACCCACGGGTCATTTGATAGAAATCAGTAGTCCAGAGGTCTGGGTCAGACACACCAGCGTGCGGCACGTTGTTGTCTCCTTGCTCTGTGACCCAGAGATCATGCTGAACGGGCCAGGATTTAGAAGAGCTAAAATTGGGCAAAATTGGTTTTGATATTTTCCAGAGGAGCAATTCACTCTTTCAGGAGTTTATAGCCAATGGAGCACGAGAGAGGAAAGGAAAATAAGGTGGCTGTTACAAACTTAGATGTTTTCAGACTGCCCAGGGCAGGGGGGGAGTCCCTGTGACCCTGGAGGGGTTTCCAAGCCCCCTGTGGAGCTGTGGTGCTGAGGGCCAGGGGTCAGTGGTGCCCTGGCAGTGCTGGGCTAATGGTTGGACTCCATGAGCTGAAAGGGCTCTGCCAACCAAAGCCATTCTATGATCTTGCTGGTTTCCTCTGCTTGAATTTAAACAGCCTAAGATTCTCAGTAGCTTAATTTTTGAAGATTCCCCCCACCCTTTGTTAACTCTTTGCGAAGGCCTCGGTTTCACGTCTTTGTCCTGGTGACCGTTCAGGGACATGATCCTTGTCTCCAGTCTCTGTACCTTTTCCCAGCCTCAGTTCAGACACGGGGTCCCTCCACCAGTGGGTGAGCCCGTAGCTAGCCTTGCCCTGGCCTTCCAAACCTCTTTGGAAGACAACCTGCTGTTTTCCCAAGTCCTGGCTGTGCAAGCAGGACGAACTGGAACAGCTGTGACTTCCAGTATCACGAGGACCATTCAAGTCCTGCTTACAGCTTAAGGCTTGTAATCTTTCTGTCATCATCCTCTCCTGGAGCTCTTTCCTCACCACCCTGTGGAAACTTCTTTTTTTCCTTTTTTTTTCAAGCTGTGATCTTTAAATCCACGAGTCACTCCAAGGTAGCGCCGGTCATGAGCTAGAACAAGCATCTGCTGCTTAGTCATGAAGTGGCACAGGTCCCAGGGGAACGTTCCAGCTCCCAGATCCCTGCACTGTCCCTAAGAGATCTCCTCCAGGCTCTTGTAACTAAATATTTACCAAGTCAGGGAGGGAGAATTACTTCCTCTCTCTCTCAGCTGCCTGGCTGCTGAGCGCGGGTCCTGGGTAGTTATTCATACAAGGCTGTGTAAGGTTGTTTAAGGAGCTTACCTCATGGAGCCTTACCCAACAGCCTGTGTCACACCGAGGGACACCAGCTTTAAAGTCCAGTTTAGGGGCCTGAAACAAGATCTGAGGTAGCTGTGAATACTCCCAACCGTGAGAGAATCGGTGTTAAATGGACCGGGGAAAAAAAAGTCTGGTTTTGGCTTTTGTGGGCACTGTGTGTAGCTCAGGGATGTTCAGAGCTGACCTGCGGGCTCCAGGTGGAGTCCTGGTGGATAACTGGAATCTGTAAGCCTGGCTGAAGCCTTCTGCTTGGAGACTTCAGGGGTTTGCTTCACTCAGTGAGTGCCACAGAATCCCGGACTGGTTTGAGTGGGAAGGGACCTCTCAGGGCCCTCCAGTCCAGCAATATGAATATTTGCCCTGTACGTTATTTTCTCTGTGCTGGGAATGTATGTCTGTCCTCATCACTGTGGGTCACGTTAATTTTATCAGGAGATCCAGTTCACTAGACCTTGCTGTTGGATCATTGCCATGGCCATGACTAATCGTCAGGGGAGATTTTAGCTGTGCCATGGAAGAGGACTCCATCCAGTGAGGCTGGTCCTGTATATAACAGATGAGTTACTGAGCTGCAGAGGCTGAGTCAGTCACAGTGATTTGGTGACACGTTTTTCCTGGTGCCTGTGTAAGAGAATGAGTAAGAAACCCAAAGCCCAGTCTGAGTACACAAACAAAAAGGGAGAACTCTCTGCTCATGTCCTGACCAGCTGGGAGCAGTCCAGGTGCACTGTTTGGATCCCCATTTTGCCAGTGTTTTTTTCAAACTCAGAGGTCTGCACCAAGATCAATTGTATCTCACAGCTCCCTTCCCACCTGTCACCCGCAGCATCCCTGGATTAAAGAGCAGCAGGAATGCCGACAGACTTCCAGCCCGGGCCAGAAATCATTTTTAAACAAAAGGAGGAGAAATACTTCTCCTCTAGACCCAGATCACAGCTGGGATGTCTCAGATACGTGAATTTAGAGGTGAAAATGGAGATCTGGAAGTGATTCCAGCTGGATGGCTTCTGCCGCTCACGTCCCGACGCAGAGCGCCCGCTGCAGCGATAGCGCTGCGCAGCAAGGGCTTGCAAAAATAACTTCATTCTCTCCCTTCCCGTTCATCAGTCACCAGGAAGGGGCTCCTGGGAGGTTAGATGCGAGTCTGCTGCTAAAGCGATGGCCGTGATGAGAGGAGGAAAAGGTGCAGGGTAACATCTGAATAAACAGGAGGAGATGGTCCGTGAGGGATCGAGCGAGATTATTTTCACCCACCTTTGTTCTCATGTGCGAGTCGAAAGTTTTCTTAGTAAAGAGAGAGCAGCTCTGGGAGGTGACTGAACTCGGAACGAGGTGGCATTTTAATATTTGGCAAAGCCCCATTTCGAGTTTGGAGGGGGAAAGCTTCAAGAGCAAGCTGGTTTGCTGCTCCTGTGACCAAACCCGTAGGCATCCCATGGCCTGCTCCCTCTTCTTGCAAAAATACTGTGGTGTAAATCAAACATTTTTCTTCCTAATCAGGAGGAGTGCTGTGCTCCAGAGGGAACCCGGCCGGGATCTCCTCACTTCTGATCTCTGCTCCCAGGTGCCTTTCCAGCTCGTTTCCCTTCTCTGACGGGCAGCAGGCGGTGCCTACAGAGTTTCTGTGCGTGTTGGTTGCGTGTGCGCTGGAATGGGTTGTGCCAGCCCCATGGAGAGAAAACCTTGGGGTGAAACTTGGGGGTTTGTACAGAGAGCAAAACCTCGGGATCTGTACGGAGAGCCAAACTTGCCAGCTTCCTTGGCAGCGCTGAGCTAACGGTTGGACTGGATCTTAAAGGTCTCTTCCAACCAAAATGATTTGGTGATTCTGTGATTTCCGGGAAGTTTTCTACTTTTCCTTTAAAGTGGCAGCCAGGACTCTGGGGTTACATTGTTAGAACTGGCCACCGAGGGGGGAAGCAAATGCTAACTCTCGATTTCCACGCAAAATATTCAGTGAACCCCTCAGTGAAGCCAATCAGCAGAGCTGACGTGTGCCTTGATCTGCATTTTCCTTTGTGGTCTCTTCTGTCTCAGGCTGATTACGCTCCCCACGGGCAGTCCTGTTGGTGCTCTCGCCGGGAATCATTCTCTTGCCTGTCTCCCAAAATTGCTCCTGAGCAAACCTACCCCACGCTCCTTTGTTCTCTGTGTTTTTCCATCCTCTCACCACTCAGAAGATGCCCAGCCAGTGTCTTTCTGAACATACTGTTCCTATTTCAGCCAGACTTCATCATCTTGTTCCACCCCTGGCTAACCTTTCTCCTCTAGCCATTATGAACGTGAACAGTTAGATTGGGCCTGTCGGTGGCTCCTTTCAAGACCAGGAGCTATCTCCATGCCTCATGATATTGCAGCACAAAGTAATTTGGGATTCTCAAGTAGAAAAGCAGGAGATAATAGCTTTCTTCATCTGCTGGCTGTACCGGTGCCGCGCTGCTCTGCGGTGCTCTCAGCAGCACACTAATTTCTGTCACTCAGAAGACACGAATAATCCCGATTCCCTTTCGACATTAGTAACTTTCATCTCTGCTCAGCTTGTCTTCCCATTTGGCCTTTTTTCCTGAGCCACAAGCAAGGAATTTTGATCATTCTATTAATCCAAATTCTCCACTTCATTCAGCCCCCTCCCCTCTGCCAGTCTGCTGGCTCCTGTGCCTTCCCATCGCTTTCGAGACCCCCCCATAACATTGGTCCGGGCTCCCCATCATCGCTGCCGCTGCCCATCGCGCGTTTCCCGGCCCCCTCTGCACTCCCCTGCCATCAATCGCCCCTTTCACGTCGGCAGCCCGGCTGCTTCCGCCGGAATCTCAAGCGCTCCCTTTTCAGCGAGCGGATCATGAAAGCACCTTTGTTTCATCTTTCTGGGCTTTTTCACCAAATACAGTGGCAACTCATTTTAACCTTCACCGATCCTTCGCAGCAGGTAATTAATGACAGCATCGCCAGCGCTTTCCTTTCTCTTGGTAGCTGCTGCGTGGTCTTGAGCTTGGTACCACCTCGTGTACTAGTTACTGCTTAGGCACCAAGTTGTGCCAGCAGCTTCCTCTCTAGGAGATCTGCTTCCCAGAGTCCCTTCTAGTGCCACAACTTCTCCTCTATGGCAGCCCGGAAAGGTTGCATCAGACTGTGGTGTTTGGGCTGAATTCTTTCTGCTCTGCACTCTGGCTTGCACCAGAACGTCTGTCGGTGGAGCACGTTCTGCCGGCGTGGGCTGGGTCAGGAGCTGGCCTGTGTTTAGATGTATTTAGAATGCAATAAGAGTTAATAGCTCGGACCCTGTGCTGGGAATTGCCCTCGTGACTAGTGCAGCATATGGAGTCCCACCACCCCGTTTGTGGCTGCAGTTCACCAGCACTGTACCCCATAAACATTTGCAACGCCGGGAGCCGTGCAGAGAGCAGCTGAGGCTGGAAGCTCTCTCACCTGAGTGCTTGGGCTCAGCTACAGTCGGCAGCACGCAGACCATATGGTGCCCAGATGATGTGTGACAGCGTCTGTTGAGCGGCCCGGAGATCTGGTGTTCCACGGGCTGGCAAAAGGAACCACTTCCCTCCAAACAACTGCTCCTCGGCAGGTGCCGAGGCTTCGTTTGCCGAGGGCTGCGGCAGGAGCTGCGCGGGCAGCGGCACAGAGCCGGGATCAGCACCCTGATGGCAGCAGGAGCCAAAGGGCGAGATAAAGCCCAGCGTGGAGTTAGCAAACAAGGAGCAACGGCCTCCTTTTGTCGCTAGGCTGTGGGGTAAGGCAGGGTGAGGCAGCCTTGGAGTATTTTGGCCGCTGCGTGTTATCCTTGGAGTATTTTGGCTGCCACGTGTTATCTAGAGCACCACCAACAGAAAGCTGCTAAATCAGCCCAGCCAGAGATGGAGGTGGTGTTGGGGTGAATTAGGGAGGAGGAATCTGTTCAGACGTGGCTTGGGTCACCTGCCTGAAGCGGGGCTCGTTGCTTTTAGGATGGAAATGCTGCAAGACATCGTATTTCCACCCCTGGTTTGCTAGGCACTCTGCAAACACAGAGCGACACCTCCTCACTCCTCTGGAGCTCTGGGAGCGCTGGCACAGGAGTTGCCCTTCAGCCAGCTTTTTTCAGTGTGGTAGGAGGAAATGCACTCAGCCTAACAGCAGAGGACCTACTGAAGGTAACTCCGGGGTCGTTCCATCTCTCCCGGTAAAGATGCAGCTTATTCCAGGAGTCCAAACGACTCCCGAGGGTGAATCGCAGGACAGACTGGCTTTGCCCAAAGTTTCTGTCTTAATTCTGCCCTTATTTATTGCTTGGCTACAATAATAACTTGTGGCACAGGAGGATATAAACCAGGGGTTTCGCTGGGTGAAGGGCCCCGATGTATTTAATCCATACGTCTCACAGTGTCTGCATGATCACATACAAAGTGCCCGGGGCGAGAAGGCAATCAAAGCAACAAGACACTAGAAGTATTGTTCAGATGGCTGTGTAATAATCTTCAGCAATTTAATTTTCACTGTTGAAAGTTAATTACTTACTTTAGGGAAAGAGCAATTTAATGTCTTCAGCCAGCTAAGTGGCTGAGATTCATTAAAGGAACCCGCACTAGAAATGCCTTCATGGCACGTTGCTTTTCTTTCCAGGGATAAAACTTCTCACCCCCTGCCCCCAGCCAGCGTCTGTTCTAAACAGATTTTAGTCAAGTCCTTTTCTCCAGAGCTTCTGGGAACAAAAGCTCGAACCAAACCTTTGTGGGCTGTGTCAGAACATGCCCAGATACCCGAGGTGTCTGACGTCAGCCGTCTGTAGCAGAGCCGTGCCAGGAGATTCACCGAACGAAAATTTCCACTGCCCCAGAGATAAAAAGGGGCAAAGCTATGGGGAAGTCATGACTGTGATGTTGATTAGGGGATGAAGCTTGAGCAAGCTCTACCTTTCAAAAACACAACCCAAACAACCACGGAACAAACCACTGCCAGACAGAGGCCAGCAGAGTCAGGCCCTGAGCCAGGGTTCCCTGTGGATACGTCTGGTAACTCCTGGAAACCCGCACGCTGTGGCTGAAATGGCCTTTTGGGTGAGCTGGGGAATTTCCCTGTGGAAGGAGAGCCTGTGACCAGGCTGAAGGGAGGCTTGGAGGGACAACTAACTAAAATAAACCCCTCCTAACCTGTTGGTAGTAGCAGCACCTCCCAGATGCTTTCCTGCCTTTCGTAGCCACTTTCAATCCCACCAGTAGGTATCCAAAGTGTTCCAGCAGGGTGTGTGTGAGCTCCGAACCTGCCCAGCTCGGGGCAGCCCGGATCGGTCACGGAGCTGTAAGGACAGAGCTGGTGGGGACACACAGCAGCCCCCCTTGGCTCCCTATCTGCCCTTCCACAGCAGTCCTGGAGATCCGTGGGGGAAGAGGCACAGTTCCCAGCCCTGAACACCTGGTGTAGGGTGAGAGGAGATCTTCCAGGTGCCGCTGGTTGAGAACATCAGCCAAACCCATCTCCTCTTTTCCCAGCACACTCACCTCCTGCCCTCGGGTGACAGCCTCCTCATGTGTTGTCCTGTTCCTGTGCGTCCAGAGACGGGTGTGCACAGGAACCTGATCTGCACATTCAGCCGGGAGCCTGATGTGCCTGGGCTCTGACATCCCAGCATTGTCAGAGCCACCAGAGAGTTACTCCTTGATCATGGAGGAGCTCGACTTGTGCAGAGCCTGCCTTCCAGCTTAGCAGCTGCTGGGGAGCTCCTCCGGAGGTCAGGCCCTGGGGGGGATGCACAGAGCAAGGGAGGGAATGTCTCTCCTGCCCGAGCTCCTCAGCCCTGGGACATCTGTAAGGCTTGTGACAGAAAGGGTGGGTGCAGGCCCCAGGTTGTGGAAGGCAGTTCAGTGCTTGCATAAAGCATGGGAGAGGGGAGAGAGTGAAACATCGGGTGGGAAACAGAACCCTGGAAGAGCTGCTGCAGGTTGCCAAATTCAGGGGATACCTGGAGCCAGCAGGGCATTGGTGTCCAGCCTCTGGAGCAGACTAACCACTGGGAAACAAGCTAGAGAGCCACCTTTTGAGCAGGGCCTGTTGGGACAGGACAAGGGGGGAGGGCTTAGACTCAAAGAGGGAG
>VWZY01000442.1:12049-59749 GCA_013399075.1 Chloroceryle aenea
GAGCAGGAGACTCCACAACCTCTCTGGGGAGCCCGTTCCAGTTCTCTGGGACCCTGACAGTAAAGAAGTTCCTCCTCATGTTGAGGTGGGACCTCCTGTGCTCCAGCTGACATCCATTCCCCCTTGTCCTATCCCAGGGCACGAGTGAGAAGGGGCTGCCCCTTTCCTCTGGACACTCAGCCCTCAGATATTTAGAAACAGTTATCAAATTCCCTCTCAGGCTTCTCCAGACTACAGAGCCCCAGGGCTCTCAGCCTTTCCTCCTAGGACACATGTTCCAGTCCCTTCAGCATCCCTGCAGCCTCTGTTGGACTCTCTCGAGCAGATCCCTGTCTCTTTTGAGCTGGGGATGCAGGTATGTACAGTATATTTTCTGATATGTAAAGTACCTTGTCTCACTCCTATAGAAAGTTAAGAACCTTGAATATATTGCATGTGCTGACCTTAAATGTCTGCATAGGGGTTTCAGGTTATTTCAAGTAACTTGCAACCAGTTGAACAGTAGGCATAGCTTTGTTCAAACGGGAGACTGCAGCTGCAACAGCACTGAGAATATGGTTTAGCACTATTACATTTCTGTGCAATGGAAACATANTAGAAAAAAATACCTCATGTTGGGGGATTCTTTATAGTAAGTAAAAATCTCAGAACCTCTAGAACCGTATTTCATACAGATGTATTGCACAGTGCATGCAGTGAAGCACTGTACCTGTTCCAAGAGTGCTTTAAAAATATGGAGTGCTGCACTGCAGTTTTGATGAGTATTTTTTTCATACCTAGTGGTGTAGTTTGGCAGGACTCTATTATAATAAACAAGCTTGTTAGCTGAAAGTGTAGCTCATAGAATCACAGAATGTTAGGAGTTGACAGAATTTAATGAGCAGTCAAGGAGTACATGAATACATTTATGAATATACTATCTGACTGAATTTTGGGCAGAAATCCTGGTACAGTGCCGTGGTTTTGACAGGGTACTTAAAACACCTACCTCATTGTAATTAGTGGGGCTACTCTGAGGCTTACAGATTAGCTACATAAAAAACATTGCTAAGTATTTTGCCAAATTGGAGCAGTTATTGAGATTCTTTAGAATAGTTTTTAGTATTCATGAATCAATAGTTTCTAAAACAATTTAGCTGTCATGTCAAGTTATTTTTTGAAGTAGATGGTTCTGACAGTCCATCACATTTTACTAGTCTACATTTCCCTGAAAACTCTGTGACTAAAAGCTCATGAAGTTTTTAAGAAATCACTTCTATTTAAAACCTCTTTTGTTAGCCTGTTTTTCTTACCTCCTGTTTCTCTTGTTTCCGTTCTGCTAAAAGTTCTTCCCTTCTTCTAGCAATCCTCTCATTCTGTTAGTGAAAAGAAGATGTAAGAAGATACTTGCTAATAAAAGCTCTCCTCTGAGTATGTGACCTAGAATTAACATTGTTTTTTACACCTTAAAACTCTGTTACTAGTTGCTTCTAATTTTAAAAAGTGTGCAACTTGATATTTTCTATCCCAGATAGATTCTCTACTAGGTTAGCTTTCCTAAATCTAACTTGGCAACTTTTAGGACTGAGATCTGGGTGGGGGGAAAAAGGACTGATTCTGATCATATTGAAAATATAATATATTTGTTGGTAACAAAAATATTATAAAAAATTCAACCTGTAATTGCTGTTCTTGCTCACTGCAATGCTGTGACCTGAACTGAGACCAGAAAACCCGAGTATGTCAACACACAGGCAATAGTGTCATTTTAGAAATCCATCTTATCTCCAAGTGAAGTGGCCTGGATACCAGAGCATTCCAAGCAGAGCAGCAAGAACTCTGCACAGACATTTTTTTCTCTACTCCTGTGACTAAACTCCATGGTGTTCCTGAACTACACATCACTGCAGGTGTACTCTTTGCTCTTGGTATCCTGTTGCAAACTTCTTTCACCGGTGAAGGAACCTCCACTGTAGTGTTCAGCTGGCCTGTTTGCTTCTCCCAGGCTCTCTAGACATCCTCCAGCTTTAGTAACAAAAGAAGGGACAACAGTACACCCAGCAGCGCTGCATTCTCATGCACCATCCTACTTGCTCACTAACTGGATGCCGTGGAAAAATACTCAATGTGTAACTAGAACGTATATTGCAATACACACAAGCAAAAATATCAGCTTACTGTTACTGAGGATATCCTGCTCTTTCCTTACTTCTTAATGCCTTTATCAATCTGTATCAATGTTTTGTGTATTTTCCTTTGTCATAGCGATGTCCACACGAGTCATTACAAGTGGACTATAGGGTCCTGGCACAAGTATTTGCCACCTGAATTACCAGAGTAACTGCTTATAGGGTGAGCTTAGTACAGCAGTGTAGGCTGGTCACTAGAGTGCAGATTTCCAACTTACATCAGGGAGGATTAAATTATAGAAATACTTTAACTCTCCTAGACTAAAGACATTCTCAGAGCCAACCTCTGGCATGAGCAGTTTAGAAATCTTCCTGGTATTGGCCTTGTCCCAGATTCTGTTGTACTAACTTCCTGTGCGTCAGCTGCTCTGTAGTAACTTTTGCTCAGACCTTTTCTGATATGTGAATACCTTATATTTTTTAATCTATATGCATGTATACAGTACATATATCACAGGGTATCACAGGGGTCAGGAGTTGGAAGGGACCCTGGAGATATTCGAGTCCAACCCCCTGCCAGAGCAGGCCCATAGAATCCAGCACAGGTCACACAGGAACCCAGCCAGGTGGGTCCTGAAAATCTCCAGAGCAGGAGACTCCACAACCTCTCTGGGGAGCCCGTTCCAGTTCTCTGGGACCCTGACAGTAAAGAAGTTCCTCCTCATGTTGAGGTGGGACCTCCTGTGCTCCAGCTGACATCCATTCCCCCTTGTCCTATCCCAGGGCACGAGTGAGAAGGGGCTGCCCCTTTCCTCTGGACACTCAGCCCTCAGATATTTAGAAACAGTTATCAAATTCCCTCTCAGGCTTCTCCAGACTACAGAGCCCCAGGGCTCTCAGCCTTTCCTCCTAGGACACATGTTCCAGTCCCTTCAGCATCCCTGCAGCCTCTGTTGGACTCTCTCGAGCAGATCCCTGTCTCTTTTGAGCTGGGGATGCAGGTATGTACAGTATATTTTCTGATATGTAAAGTACCTTGTCTCACTCCTATAGAAAGTTAAGAACCTTGAATATATTGCATGTGCTGACCTTAAATGTCTGCATAGGGGTTTCAGGTTATTTCAAGTAACTTGCAACCAGTTGAACAGTAGGCATAGCTTTGTTCAAACGGGAGACTGCAGCTGCAACAGCACTGAGAATATGGTTTAGCACTATTACATTTCTGTGCAAAGTATCACAGCTGGAAACATAGACACACACACCATACAGTAGGCGTGAAGTCAGCCTGTAGGACTCAATAACCCATGCTGAAGGAATCTGGGATGCAACAGCAATACCCTGCTTGAGCTGTGTATTTGATTTCTGATGGCCACATGCACTCTATCTAGTTGCCTTTTGTCCAGGACTTTCCAGATGTTTGGATTTCTGTCAGACACTTTTCTTGAGCTGTAAGATATCTAAACTCCTGCACAAATTAATTGCACAGGGCAGGAAAGGAACCATTTTTTGGTTCCTATGGTAAATCTGGGAATGCTGTGAACATGTGGGGCTGTGTCTCCTGGCTTCCATATCTGTTTCTCTGTGTGTGCTCTTCACTGCTTTGGGGTTTTAGAAGCTCTGGTCAGACCTGGGATGCTGACACTACAAAAAACTAGACAGGACTGAGAACTTACCTTTATTTTTTCTTTCAAGTCTTTCAGTTTCTTTTTATTTTCCATTTTTTTGTACTGTCTTTCTTTCCATTTTTTCAGTCGTGGAGGAAAAAGGCGGGCAAGAACATCACTCTCTTCTACTTGGATATAAACTGCCACATCAGGACAGAGCCCTCGGTCTGACATATACTGGGCTTCAGCTACAGTGCGAGGGAACCCATCCAGTATAAATCCTGTGGACCTAATTGGAAAACAAGCTATTTATCATTCCACAGTGTAGTTTAAAGTGCAACACGGTGAAAACACTATTATTTTGGGAGCTCCTACAGTCTCCAGTCAGATTAATAATTCTGTAAACCTGAATGCTGTGTTAATAAGAACTTAATACTTCTCTTTATTAGTTTAGACCTTAATAAGATACATTGTAAAACTGCACAAAACCAAAGAAGCTACAAGGAGTGGGGAGTGGATGGAAGAACAGGTGATCCTGGATGCTGTGGGAAGATGTTGGGGGGAGGATAACAATCGTGATATATGTATTGTCATGAAGGGTCTATACAGTCCCTGATGAAACTTAATATCATACCACAACATCATGTGCAATGGTGGGTAACTTTTTGTCTTTTTTTCCAAAGATTTCCCTGTTTTTACACCATTAAGTGAATGTTTTAAAATTCAGATTACAGTCTGTTTCAGATTTTGTGTTCTTATTCTGGTGAAAGCTGTTCTCCTCCTTTACACTACAATAGTGTGTCCCCTATCTCTGGGCTGACAGGACAAAAGTTTATCTGAGGATCTTGTTTTTTATTTTTAAGGCACTTCTCATACCATTAGGAATTGAAACCTAATGGTCAAGCTGCCAGCAGCTATGATCTGGATGGAAATGAATGGAATATATAGGACATGGAAAAAGAGATTTTCTCTGCTGAAATTACATCCTAAAAAGATAGCCTGCTGCCTTTTGATGATCTTATTTATTGATGCAGCAATAAACCTCATTTATCATTCTGGATGTACCTTCTCCTGTGAAAGGACATCTGTAGTGTACACATCAGTGGCGTGCAGATTGTGATGAGCAAAGAAGATAACCTGATTCTGTGGGATTTTGAAGACCTGTGATACTTAGTCTTTGCTTTCCACACAGTATTTACAATACATGGAAGCAAATCCAGTTACAGCTGGACTGCAGCTCTCCATGTTTATTTATTACTGGAAAACATAACAGGTTTATTTACATGTCTGTCCTGTAAACCCTTGGAAACTACTCAGTTGTTCAGGAGATTTAGTCAAATTCAAGTGCACTAAGTAGTTTTCTCAAGTCCTATGTAGAGCACATGAGACATTATGTTACTGTCAAAATATCAATCAAAGTAGAGCAACAAAACCAAGACTGAGAGGTCAGTCATGATTCATAAAAAGTACAAGAGCACTGAAATAATCACTGCAGCAGTTTTATGCAATTGTGGCCACAATGGATGATCTAGTTCCTGAGATTAATTAAAGGAAGAGAGAATCTAATTATAATTACCGGAATGGCTCTTTCTTCCACCAGTCATCAACAATGTTATCAAGAACTTCTGGAGGCAGTGCCTCATTATCTGTTAGATTTGCTCGGATTGCTTCTTCCTCATCAGTTAACTCCACTTCCTTTATAAAAAGAAAATCCAAGAAAAAACTATTACAAAAAAAAACAACCAAACAAACAAAAAACAACCAAACAAACAAACAAAAGGGAAAAAGAAAAGAGAAAAATATACCTGAGACATTATTTTTTTATTTCAGTACCTTAAATGTGCAGAAACAAAGTAAACTCCTTTGCCACATTTCACTGTACTACATAAACAACCTGGGATAATTCCGATGTGCTCAGCGTTGAGCATTTCCCTACAGCTGGGGCAATTGCTGCTATATGAGTTTTAATGAAAATTAAACCCCAGCGGAGTTGTTAACTATTTAATTACAGATACACTCAGTTCAGAATAGAAATGGAAATAATCATAGTTTCTCCTAATTGCCTCCAAGAAGTTTCCCACTTCGTTATCAGGTTTTTATACTGGAAGACTATCTGCTCTACATCTGAATGGTGTTTTACTTTTTAAAGGCAACTTTTATCTTTTCCAAAGAAAGAAGTCAAAGAAAGCTATGTAAAATAACTGGGTATAGACACCTGATGAGAAATCAGAAAGGGCATTGTTCTACAGAGAAGTAGTGCTATTAATGACAGCTCAAAAGCAGAACATTCAGATACCAAATTGAGCTGTTTGTGAAGTTTTTGTGGAAAACTGGGTGTTGGTTTTTTTTTTTTCCAGAATATCTAAGACTGTGAGATTGATATGGCTGAGGATGCACTTCTCATAGAATGGCTTCCCGACACAAACTGCAGTAATAAAGAATGAGCAGAGGGTATAGATTGGCAGTTCTGGACTAGTTTACATCGATGACAATATCACAATGCATGTGTTTAAAGATGTACCAGATAAAAGTGTGACCTGTGCTGGATTCTATGGGCCTGCTCTGGCAGGGGGTTGGACTCCAAGATCTCCAAGGTCCCTTCCAACCCCTGACACTCTGTGATACCCTGTGATTAGACGTCAGACCTGCTGTATTAATTTTTCATGGTAATACCCACAGAAGAAAATACTATTTTCAATTAGTTGATTTTGTTTTTCTTTATCCTGAAAGCAGAACAGCTTTCAAGTTTGTAAAAGAAATATATCTGGTATCTTTTAAAGAGTTCAATCCTTTTTCTGCCATAGCTTATAAAGGTATCATTTGTAAAAAGTCATCTGTATTTGTTCAAGAAAAATAGATATACACTACCAACAGAGTGTGCTTTTTAAATGCCAGTGCCAATCAAACATGCACCTAAGAGGCATCCAAAGTCACTTGGAGAGAAAACTTAATATGCAATTAGGGATTCTCAGCATATGGATTTCTGTTGTCCCCTTGGATTCTTTTGTTCTTTCTGTTCTTTCTCCATGTAGTAGTGATATTAAAGTGCCTAAGGATTTGTTAGCATCAGCTGCCAGAAAATAAAGGAATAACCCTTTTGGACAAAATGTTCCAAGTGATTCAGGAACCCTCAAAATGATGGTAGGGAGCTGCTTGCTGCAGGACATGTCTGAGTAAGAATGCCTGGCTTGTAGTCTGCTAATGTAGCTAAAAGAACTTGAGAATATGCTGGAAGCCACGGGTCTAATGAGTAATATTTTCTCTAGTGCCTGACACAGGATATAAATTAAAAGCTATTAGTATGGTGTAGTGGATACCTAAGAAGGCAAAGTGGTAGCCAGATCTTGAAAGGCATCTTGAAAGAAATGTGTCAAGTGGGAGGACACAGTAAAACCCATATAAAAATGTATCACTGTCAGCACCACTGCAGATGAACTGTTGAAATGGCAATTATATTTGATACAAGAAAAGAAATATGAGATGTATATTCTGGGTATAGAAAAGAGAACACCTCACATAGTGGTGGTTTAAAAGTCAAGGTTGCTCCCCAAACTTTTCAGTGCTGTGAGGGCTTTTGTTGACACAGACTGGAACAACCAGGATGACATCTTTTTGCTAAACCTCATGGACTGAATTGCATTTTTTGTTCACCTTTAGTATTTTTGCTTTGAATATTAGAGCTGTCATTTGCCTTAAGCTTTGATAGATACGCTTCTAGTGTCTTGTGCCAAAGTGAAAGATAATAATACAAATAAATGACTTTGAGAGGTAGTGGGTCAGTGAAAAGCAGGACAGTTGTACAGTCTGGTGATAGCCATAATCAGAGAAACACTTAGGGAGTCAACTTTATCCTCTAGAGTTTTGGGCATGGACCAGTGAACGGGTTTCTAAACTGAACGGCATCAGCCGTTGGTCATGCCATCAGATGAAGAAGTGCAAGAAAAAATACTAATGTAGAGGAAAATTGTTTACCAGCAGATACAAGATGATGAGGAAAAACTACTAACAGAAATGCCTTTGTGTAAGACATCTATTAATGCCAAAATAAAAGAATCTGAGTAAGAGCCAGCTATAGCCATCAGTGCCAGGCTCAATTACTGCATTTTTGGCTGTGATGACCAAGTTGTGACCTGACTTGCCAAAAGAACCTCCTCTTAGTTTTAACTGATGAAAACCTGATTTTTTGTTCTGACATCCACAATTTTGATCTGTACTCCATCTGTGTTGAAGCATTTGCTTCCAGTGTTACCTGCTCTTGTATTACTTCATCAGCTATCAGGGACCTCTCCTGCTTTATGAGACAATAGAGAGTGGCCTTGAATGAACCTTTGGCAGCTTCCTCAGCACATGTGAGGGCAACCCATTGATTTGTATGTGTCCAGAGCACATAATCGATCCCAATTTTGATCCTATTCTGCTGAGTAGTGCCACTCTTTACCCGTGCTTTCCTAATAGGCAGTGAGACCTAGAAGGCCTCAGACAAGACTACTTGTAAAGACCATGGTAAAGGCGGCATTGAGCATCAGTGTCTTTCACCAAAAGGTTGCCTGCCCCCTCAGTAGAAGACTCCTATTTTCTAAGCCTTCCTTTTATTGTTGTTGTTCCTGTAGAAACATCTTGCAAACCTTCAGATGCCTCACTAGTTTCCACTTCCATTGAGTGTTCATTTTCCTATACTGTCCAGTAGCCTGCTTCCTCTCCTGCATGCTCCCTCAGATCCTGTAGTAGGAAGTCTCTGAAGGTCTTTGATGACCTGAAGGAATGTGGCAGGTATCAGGGGAACAAAAAAAATGCCTTCTAGAATGTGATGCTTCTTCCTGAAGCTTTGAGAGTTGGATAAACCCTTATTTATATTGTCTAGGAGGTAGATTTTCAATTTATTTGTACTGTGCATTTTTGGCAAGATTTATAGGCTGTGTAGCTGTGTGGAGACTTCTTCACACAATAAAGGTTTTGATTACATCCGTTGCTATATAAAGAAGTATTAATTTGTGTTGAAACCTTGGTTTTTTTTTTACCAGTATCAAGCATATTCAGCTATTTGAAACAGGGTTTTTTCTAACTACAAGGCAGATGTAGTGTAGAGGTTTTTTTCTGGTTTGTTTAGAATATTTCTAAATTCCTGTGCAACTGGAGCACATGTACCTAACTGAACCTGAGTATTATAAATACTTGGAAGAAACCCATTATTACTTTGACCTTCAGGGTTTTCTTTCTCAGTTTGCCCTCCCTTGCCCCATTTACCTTCTATCTTTATGATTTAGAAAAAACCCTGTAAGTAATTCTTGGAAATGTTTTGAAGAGCGTTTGTGGCATTCATAGGAAAACATTGTCAAGAACTGTTAATTCCAAATTTAAGTAAATAATTTAACATAAGGGATTTTTGTCAAACTAGAATTATATAGGAAATTCCTATTTGTTTTGAACATGGTTATTTTGTGTCTAGACATAAAAAAGATCAGTTTATTACCTCTCTGATTCTTTCAGTCTCAGTTTTCGTCACGGTCTGAGAGAAGTCTTCCAGTTCCTGTGATAGAATTGGCATTTTATTGTCATCATCTTCTGGCTCTTCATTGAAATGGGGCCCGACTTTCCTTTTAGTTTTGGGTAGTATCAATTCCTGCAGGTATTCTTCAAACTGAATATGGAAAATGCCCAATTTGTTTGCTATCTGTCGTGCACAAGTAGTTTTACCTGCTCCATGAGTCCCAAGTAAGCACACCCGTAAAGGAGGAGCCTATAGGAAAAAAAATGGACTATTTTGTAACAATTTGGAGTCTACAGTGTACCCCTTACTGTCTTTCACTTCCAAAATATCATTATAAAAATTTCATCAAAAACAGTCACAAAATTTTGCATTTTAATTTCTTCCAGGCTTTTTATTACTGTTCCAAACAGACTACCTGAACAAATACACTGTGGCAGTTGAGACTAGCAGCTGAAAATGAAACTTCATTACATGATCCTGGTAAATCTTCCCTTCTTTTACCCTTCTTCCACTTACAAAAAAATAAAAAAAAAAAAAAAAAATTAAAAATTAAAATATNNNTTATCATCATGCTTCTCAAATAAAAAAAAAAAAAAAAAAAAAAAAGACTTAAATATAGTAAAAACCACCCAGTATGTATGATTTCTTATTCACATCTTAGGATGATTGTAAGCCTTTATAATCTTCCTCTCTTCTCTGCTTTATTGCATCTTTAATTAATTCACTGTGTTAATTTAAGTGTTCACCAAAATGTCACTAGGGAAGCAATGTGTTTTATTTGCTTCAAGGACTTTCCTGATATATTTGTTGTTTAGAAACAATTATAAACAGGAATTAAAAATAGTGATTTTACTCTTTTACTGTCTGCTTTAAACAATTCTGAAGATTCTTACTTGTATTGGTTCATTGTGAGCCACATACTCCTCAGGGTTCTTCAAAAATTTCTCTCTGCACTCAGAAGTTGAAAAATAATAAAGCTTTTCTTGATATTTAGCTGCGTGTTCATAGAGTCCTGGGTAAAGGACAAAGTTCTCTTTCAGACTGACAGGACAAAAGTGCTTTGTGTCTCCCATGTGCCTTTTCTTTTCCTTAGCTTTGTCTTCATCCTGAAAAGATTATGAAAATTTTTAAAAACCATTTGAATTCAGTAGTTCACTTAGCTTAAGGAGATTGAGTAGATCAGTTTAAATAATGTCAAATACCCAAACTGAGCACTGAATGAGGATGGTACTCTCAAGAGAGGTTGGAAGCTGAGTGTAACTCTATGAAAACATCCACTTTTTAGATTCAGAGTCAGAAAACAATCTGTCTGTTCATAGTTAGGTGTTGGAAGACCAAAATTAGGCTAGGAATATCTATGATAAAATCCTTTCTTGATGTATTCTTGAAACTCATCTTCTGTTGCTTCTAAATGTGCAGAAGTAGACCTCTTCAGAAAAGGCAATGCGAGTGGGTGTTTGAAAACTACCAAGAGCTGAGATGAAACAGGGGATTGCACATTAGGACTCTGCATCTTATCATGGCTCACAGACCCATTGTTAGTTGACAGAAAATCAAAGCTGACGAGTGTTTCTTTAATAAAACACATCTTTGCCATCTGGCAAAATTAGGTACATTCATTCTCTCTATTAACATGGGGTATTTAGGTTGCTCACTGGAGTAAAACTACTATCAGCCAGCACATAGGAATACAATTAAAGTGTTCTTGAAGCATATGCTGATAGTTATTCTGTGAGATGGATGAAGCTGGATCACACAAAATCAGGTGTAAAATCTGGCTTGTCTGGGGTTCTGTTCAAACTGAAAATAAATTAATTAAAGTAAAAGCATAAATAGACAAAGACCATGCTTACTTCTTCATTTTCCTCTTCTTCAACGTCCTCATCTTCCCCTTCAGCAGCCAGATCTTCTGCTTCCTCATCTAAGTCTTCATCAGATAATTCCCAAGCATGATATTGAAAAGGTTCTGAAAGGGTAAATTGATTTTTTTTTTCTGCTTCAATATTTTTCACTTGGCTATGGCAGAATCTTGTCTACATTTGTCTGTCTGTATTTGTCTATATTTGGCATGTTGTCTATAAATGGCATAACCTTGGCTATATTGTCTCTCTTGTCTATAAGTAAGCACATATGTGAAAGCAGATCATGCCAACTGTACGTTGTATTTCTACTGCTCATAGAACACAATGTTTTCCTCTGATACAAGAATTACTTCCTCCAAAAATGGAAATTCTACTGGTCATTTTTTGGTTAAAGTAGATTGGTCTTTTCAGTGGGAACTTGTAGGAAAAAAGGGTTATACAAGCACATGGAGATAGTGCTGTTGCTGCTTGCAACAGTTTTTTTGCTATTGTTCACTGGGGAAAATGATCAGTCAAATTTTATTTGATTATAAAGCTAGCACTGTAGATGTTTTGGTTAATAAAACACTTGCATTGTAGTAATGATATGAAAAAATGTAGCTTTAATACTATTTATCTAGTACTCAAAGTTGTTAGAGAAAGGTAGTTTGCCAAAAAAAATATAAATGCTGTAAAAGTCCAGTCCTGAAATCCAACTTCTGCAGGTGGGTAGGTTAGAGTGGTACACACTCTAAAAGTCTCATTGATTTCTATGAATATTGTACACTAGTGAATCTGTTATCTCTCAGTTTCCCAAACAACCTGTCATGAACAGATCCAAGTAGTAGCTGTGGAAATACAGAATGTCAGAATGTTTGGGGAGCTATTATGTACATATTTGTACAGCCACATATATGTTTTTCAAATAGACATCTTATTCCCCACTCTTATGTCTTAAAGGCCGTAGATGTACTTTTCAGCTCACCCACTGAACACAGCATGTCCTGTTCCCACTTCATGTGAGTAATACAGAATGGAATATAAGCTATCCCTGCCCCAATCTATTAATCATATGAGCTCTCCAAAATCCCTCTTGCTAGGTTAAGCGTAAATCATGTAAACAGTATTACTTACTTTCCATAACAAGCACAGTTTGATTAAGTAGACTTTCTGGAGTTTGCTCAGCAATCTCTAAAACAAGAACTAGAGATGACTGCTTGATTTCTGACTCCACTGTTTGCCAGTCAGCCGTGAAAAGCTCAATATTCCTTTTAATTATTTCCATTTCTGGTATATCTGGAAGATCATCCTCTGTAAACTCAGGCAGCGTGATTTCTGAAAATCAAATGGTATATAGAAGGCAATGCTCTTCTAAAATGTTTTGCATTTTAAAGTTATCATTATGCTTTAGGATTTTTTTTTTAATTTTCCTCAAATATGGTGACTTTTTTTTTTTAATGCTGCTCCCTTCCCCCTCTCTCCCAACCCCCCCTGTAATTGCGAATTATTCTATTACTAGTTTACAAATCCACTTTGAAAATGCCAAATTAGTTAGGATGCTTCTCCAGGAAAATAAACAAGGTCAAATTACTTCACTAAATATGCATATAGTTATTTAAAACATTCCAAAAATAAATATAACACTGCAGAGAAATATAAGAAATATACCTTAAGTTTAAAATGCTGATTTAATGCTGAACAGTTTTTGACAGGCTACCCATATGGTCATGCCTCATGTGGAACATGCCAGTAAAGGAAGAAATAAAAAGGAGAAAAACTAGCATACACTGCAAAGAGGCAACATCATGTTCTGACCTGCTTCAGGTTCAGTTACTGAAGCTGTTGTTGTTCAGGTTGTATGTTAGGTATCTCTTATTTTTCAAGAGTATGTTCTCTTTACATTAATAGAAATCTAATGCATACTATTAGGTGATTTTCCTCCTCAGCATAAGATCTCATTATACAGATGCTAGTGAATTAAAACTTCAAATAAACAAACAAAAGCAGAGAGATTATAAAGATTAACATGCAAAACTGCAGAGAAAATAGAAAATTTAGGGGAGAAAGGAGAAACATAACCAGAAAAGTCCACTTCGGTGTAAATATCGAGCATAGGAAGGATGGTGACAAACACTGAAAGTCTAAATTGGGAAAGGCAAAGTAGTGAACTAAAACACTAAACCATGTGATGTAAGAATTCTTAAACAAATTACAACTGATGGCGCTAACCATAATGAACAAATGAGGCAAGACAGGTGCACAGAGGTTATGATCCACCTTTAAAAAGTGATCTGTAATGGGAATGTCCCAATTCCTGGTTACCAAAGGTTTAATCTTTGCAGAGATGCTGAACATAATTTGCCAGTTACATGAAACAGAAACTGTGGGTGTTAAACAGCTTGAAATTTAGATCTATTTGTTCAGAGAACTGGAATACTTCCATTTCACAACCAAGTCTGCAACAGAATTGAAAGAGGGAATTAATTTCTTCTGATTTTCAGGCTTCATTTGTGTGATAAGGTAGTACAGATGTATCTATGTGTGGAGTAATTTTAAGAAGTATGAACAACAAGATGCAAAAGTGTAAGTTAGAAATCATCGACAGTTATACAAAGAAAGGATGTAAATCCTATCTGCCAGTCATCACACTCTAGGACAAGGAGTATATAAATGATGGTAGTAACTCTGAGACAAATATTGAATGAACAAATGAATGATTTAAAAAAAATAAATCAATCAATTCTATCATGTCTTGGACTGAGAAACTTTCATAAAAGTATTGGTGTGAATAAAGCCATGTCTGTATACAATAACTTGTTTAATAAGTAAGGGAAAGAAGACTTTCATCTCTTAAGATACATTGTGCAGAAATGTATAGTGTCAGTTGTGTATAGTGTAATGGAATAGTCAGTATTGGATATTGGCAGTATAGTGTCAAAGATCAGACAAGTCCAAGCCTGTTTTCTAGCACTGTTTGATGAAAAGTAAACTAGAGTTAGAGATTGAGGGAATACATTAATATAAATAAGAAATTCACAGGTACCACTCGTGGTAAACATGACAAAACCATACCAAATGTGGTGGTGTGCTCAGTGAGCAAAATAACAAGAAGATAGCTGCTTCCACTGCCATCCATTTCGCTAAAAAAGTCACAGGCAATAAAAAACTTGATATTGACAGCAGGTATTGAACTAAAAACTTGATACTGATACATTAACAGAACAGGAAGAAGATACTGCTTGATTCCTAGGGCTGCATTTAGTATCCATTTAGACTTTGTTAGGCCCTGAAAGTCCTGAGACAGTGTTCTGTCTCAGCTAGAAGAAGATGCAGAGGTGCTTAGATGCCACCATCACCACCTTGTCCTCACTAGATCATGAACAGTCTCAAGCTGCAGCAACATGGTGCTGTTGCTGCTGTTACCATTCCTTGTACTCATAACATTTTCAATCCTGATTTTCTTCTGTTTCATACCACTTTTCTTTTGTGTTCTGTTTTATAAATCTGATAGGACTGCCTTCAGATGACAGAAAAGCAGGTGTTAAATGGTCTGAGGTTATTATAAGTTTGCTGGCACTTGCTTACTTTGCTGTGTTTGTCTCTTGCTGGAAATGAGTCTGCAAGACAAGAGTTTCAACAATGGATGGAGTGATTTTCTGCCTTGCTATAATTTTCCCTTCCTCTTTTTGTTTCTGTCTTGTTTTGAGTTTGAATGGGCAGGAACAGATTTTGACACAAGCAACAACAGGTTTTGTCTATTCCAATGAACTCTACTATTTTTACAAAAAAGGACCATTACTACTGGTTTTCCTTATATAACTTCCTACACATGAAAAGGAGAGGTATTACTAAAAATTACAGGTTATGAAATGCCTTCTGTGTTAAAAGAGCTTTCACCATTTTCTTCAAAATAGAAAACCCAAAAACATTTAAAAAACAGTGGCTTATGGTTAGACCCTGGCATTGAATAGGGCAATGCTCACTATGTGAAATAGCAGCACTGTAACATTCATTTTGAGTTTGTTTCAACCTGAAAACCCCAAACAATTTTTATGGCTTATGAGGAGTTAGGATTGGCCTAACTTTTTTTCAGTTTTTCTTGAATGCCCTGATAAAATTTTCTTCTTTAAGCAAATTAGTATTTCCTTCCAGAACTAAATGCCTCAGTCTTAAGTATTGTTGAAGAAATTGAAAAGGCTGCAGGGTTTCAAATAAATGCTTCCTTTTGACAGTCCTTCATGAATCACTAAGCTTGGCCCCTTGCTAGTTTGCTTCTCGTGCCTATTTCTGCAACCCTTAATTCTATTTATGAAGCCAAGCATTTAAAAGGTAGCATGGCATTTTCAGGCACTGCAATGTCTACATCTCCTTCTGTCTGGGCCTTAATGTGCCCCCCCTACAAATACAGTAAATTTCCAGATAGTTAGGTGCTTTTGAGAATATTCTTCTTCCACTTGTGAGGTTAAATATTATATTCTTTTAATACCCCCATTCACCTCTACTACATATATGCTAAACAGATTTGACACAAACCAGACCTTCCATGGCAATTCATATGCTGCCTTAGGGGCCTGAGGGCACCCCTGGGCCTGGCTGTCCTTGCCCAGGACTCTGGGGCTCCCCTCACCTGCCCATAACCCAGGATGTCATTTCAGCCCCCAGGGCCCCAGCAATGCTGCAGCAGGGCTGGTCACCAGCTCCCCACAGCCCTGTTCGGCCATTGCCTCTGCAGAACTGACATCCCAGCATGGCCTCAGCTTATCCCTGCTCCCAGGGGGGTGTCCAGAGCCCATGGCCAGAGCCGCCCTGCTCCTGGCTGGGGTGGTGGGATTGGCTTTGTCTGGCAGGCCCGGTCCTGACGGCCATGAACCACACCGTGCTGCCAGCTCCCTGTTCCTCTGGGACCAGTTGAGTGTCCTGTCATGCTGTCTCCCTTAAGCCACTTTTAAATAACAGGTTAACAGATAAGCATTTTGGCAAGTATTTTCCATATCCTTCATAGTAAAAACCACTTAATGCATTTCCTCTCTTTTTTTTTGCAGCTTTGAACACCACAAGTATTAGACACACCTCAGTGGCTGACCTTCCCTCTGCAAAAGGTTGTACCATTAAGCAGAAACCCCTTCAGATTTCAAGTCTGTTCTTGAATTAGAAACTGATTTTAAAACTAATCTTGAATTATATTTTTCTTGAAAATGTTTATAAATATTTGCATTTTTCACAGCTACACATTAATTCTATATACATCATTACATTAGTTCTCCCCTGCAATGCCATTTCTGTCTCTCGCCATGAAAAAGTAACATGAAAACACCTTCCTTTTTATGGATGGAAAAAAAAATGTGCAAATGGCACAGTTAATTACATTACCTTCTGCAGTAATGTGTTCCAAATAAAACAGCCAGGTAAAACCTGCTGAAACTTGGGCAGCTCTCATGCATTATGTAATGATGATTTCATTAGGAAGAGAGATTTTAAGAAAATAAGCAAAGGCTACATTAATAGCTAGGTTATGCTAACTGCTGTTTGCACGTGTTATCCCTGGCACGTTCACACTGTAGAAATCACATGTGCTGCCTTGTGACCCACAGCCTTATTCAAAGCAGGAAAGTATGGAAGATGATAATGTGTGCTCTCTGGATCTTCAACAGACTGTCTTTTCTAGTCCCACTCTTTAAATACCTCTCAGTTCTGGGTAGGTCATGAAACTTTGGAAATACACGGGCAGAATAATGGATTTAAATGAATATTTGACATCATCTGAGACAGAATATTGAGCATGGTAACAAAGCTACTCAACAGAGTGTTTGCCTTATGAACCTTAATCTCAAAACTGCAATTCATGTTAAAACTCTCCTGATACTTAGCAAATGATGGGCCATCATGTGTTCCAGCTTTGGTTCTCTACCAGATTATCTCTATCTGAGAGCTTTCATGCTTAAGGGAACTTATCCATCAGGAATTATTGCATATTGATGGACCTTTTAAACAGATTACTTAGGCTTAAGTGAGCTGGAGAAACTTTCCCCTGGAAAGAGAGAAGTAACAAAAGGAAAAAGGATTACATTCCTAGGGAAAAGGAACAACTCAAAGATTGGACAACCCAAACATTATTTGGTTTTGATTGAGGTATTGGAACCTTATTATGAGAAAATTGTTGCGTCCCTGGCATTTGGCTTTTTTTGGTCCTAGGGACCAAAAATACTAAAATATTTTGAAGTAAGGCAGCTGCACCTTTGCCATTAGACATAAGTTATAATAATTTTGCTTGCAGGGGTGATTTACAGTGAGAAAATATTTTTGATGAAATAAGAAATATAGTCAAGAAAACTACCTGAAAAGACAGCATGGTTTAAAAAGACACGGATCAAAAATGGCAAACAAGTTTCCTCCAGAGCAGTTGGTGGACTATCTAACAGTGCTGTTCTTAATTTCTTTTCCTTAACACAGAGGTGATAGGAAACAAGCCTCCTCAGCCTTAAATCAGCTTTCACAGAGAATGACTATATGGCAGCATCTCATGTTCTTTTACTCTGGGTTTTCTTTGCCTTTACTGAGTGTAGTTACCATAGAGACAAACAATCCTCAAAGGCTTTCTGCCCCCACATTCTCCAAGTGAGTTGCTGGGGAAGGAAAGGCTTTAATCTCTTTTTTTTTCCAGTGCTCTGCTAACATTAGATATGACTTGTTCTGACATCAGTCCATATTCAGCAACAAAAAAAGATGAAAAAATCCATCTTTCTCCCCTCTCAAACCCTGTCCAAGTGGAGACAAGACAACAGAAGCCAGCGTGTATTCTTCATGAGAGTTTAACTATCAAAATAAGCAGAAAGGAAAATCGTAGGATAACAGTGATATTTCCATTCCTTGGAAATGATATGTATTTCATTATGAAAATATTTGCATTTGTCTTTTTGAAACAGACTATGTAGCTTGTTTATCCAGACTTTTCAGTACTTACTTACAAATACATGCTGCCAAAGATTTTTCATCGTATTGCAGTGAAATGTTCTCAGTAGCCAAACTTATATTGTGTGTCCTGATTTATGGTGTTTGGACAAAAAAGTTCAGTTTACAGGTTGAGTTAATTCTTTCTAATGCATTAGAATGTGTATATTTAACAACTTGCTATTTAAAACAAAATGTTTTCTGATGGACTCGTGTCTCTCTGGGACTTTTACATAGTCTAAAAATTCTAGTAGATAAAAGGTAAAATGTGTGTTTTAAAAACTAAAGCAGACCATCTCCCCTGAAGCCGAGTTGCCTTCAAAAGGCTACTATAGGATTTCATAGATCTTTTCCCTTTTTTTCTGGTATTTTCTTTCTGCTCTTAAATTTTTTGAGGGGTTGCAATCTATGAGAGTGAATTTCAAAAGGGTTTTTTTGGTCTGATTTCCCTCCCTTAACTACACTTCATCCTGCAGAGAGTGCTCATGGATTTCTGAATACAGGAGGTTATATCCACCCGGAATTTCAGCAATGCTCACTTTATTTGTCATTTCCATAGATCTCTGTACACATTTATTAATTTGGTAATTAGAGAGTAAAGGCAATAGTGGGATTTGGTTGTTTTTCAAAGTGTGAATACCTGATGCATTGTTTTTAACACTGTTGAAGTAACCTGAACCTGGCCATTACATTATAAATACTTTTAAAGAAAAAATAGTTAAGGTAAGGAATATTTACAGCCAATTTTCAAATATAGTAAAAGCCTGCAGAAAAGGAAGACACACCATTCTTGGTACTAGCAAGTAAGAGAAATTATATGTTCTACAATGCCAACCTGTAGATTCCATCTCTTCTTTATAACCTGCAGAGTCACTGGACTGTTTCTGGGGCATTTCTTCAGTTTCAGATGGAAGTTGATCATCATGGTCCTCAAATTCTGTTGGCACAAGTAAAATCATTAGTGAATTTAAAAAATGCATTGAGGGGTGATAGAGGCACTATAGAAATAAAGATTTTTTTTTTTTTGGATCACACTGCAAAACTTATATTTGATCATCTGCAAAAAAGGAGTTAGTTACTGTAATGCTCAGGTATTGCACACTGACCAAAACATTTTAAGATCTGCTACCTGATCTGTGGGGAAAGGTGGACAATCCATCAGATGCCATGACTGTGAATAAAGTGGAGAAGTTCTTTATTTAATTCAGTGCTTTTACATAAGAATATTTTTCATTCACTTTAATCTATGTGTTCTCTGCTCAAAACCAAGATCTTGAAGAAGAGCACACTTGGTGCTCTACACAACACTTCCTATTGGGTGGAAATGCTTCTGACTTGAAGAAGAGCTTGTGTACCTGAAGGCTGGTGTAATTTTTCCAGCTGTATCAGTTGGCCAGTAAAGAATATTACTTTTTCCAACAAGCTGTGTTTTGTTTATGTTCTTAAACGATTGTGAGAGTAACAAAACTCCACTAGTACTTCTCAAGTTATGATTACCCAGAACTGAAATCACGTTAAACAAGAATTGTAAGGTAAAATCCAAAACATTTGTTTTCACGTACAAGTCCTGGTTTTTGTTGTTTTTTTTTGGCAAAGAAACCACAAACGTCATGAAAACCAGGTTGGAAACATTGGATTTCTAATGTATGCAGAATAAGGAAATTTTCTCTCGTAAACAAGTGTCTTCTTTTGTGGTTAACAGCCAAAAACTCACAGCCTTTAGCATGTGTCAAATTCCAAAAATTCTTCACTTACTCTATTTATTTTCCCTTGATGTATACTGGAATGCAGAAAAATGAGTTTTGATGGTCTAATCAATAAAACAAAAGTCTGTAATATACAGAAAGAGGAAAACAACATGCAAAAAATATGTACAAAGTGGAAGACACTTTGTCAAGGCTGTCAACATGCAAATTCTCACATGCATACATAATCACAGACAGTCCCAGAGTCTTCAGTGGAAATAACTGTGAGACAGAAGCTAAGCATGTCTAAATTCTTGTAGTATGTCTAAACACTTAAGAGATTTCATCTGCAAGACTGGTGTTAGATAAGGTCAAGGAATATGGATGGACAGACATTGATTAATTAAGTAGATTAAGTAAATTAAGAAGATATCCTTTGACTTATAGATGTTTAGAAAGAGCTTTGAAAGAAGCTGATAGTTCTAATCATGGGGTTTTGTTCTTTTCTTTTCTGCATAGCTGTACTAAACCTAATTACTAACCTAACTAATTAATTAACCTAACTAATAGTTCTCTTAGCCTTTATTTCTCTGAATGAGAATTTAAGAACTGAAAGTATTTGGGATCTAATTGACAAAGTTGCTCATAACTTTTCTGTTTCAAATTTTACATTTTGTCTGCCTAAAATGCTGTGGTTACAGATATTAGAATGTAATTATCATATCTCATTTATGAAGGAGGGCAGAAAGTGCCTTTGAAAATCATGCAATTTTGCTCAAAGACCAAACAAAATGTGAAGTTAATATCACTGCAGCTTGTTTTGAAGCTTCTGGTACAAGTAATTTGCTATCCTTTATCTGCAGATTAATAAACTGTCCTTGTTCAAACTCCCTCACTGAAAAGCCTCCAGGATGCAAGCCAGCCAAGAAAAGCAAAGGGAATATATTTAAAGGCTGTAGGACTGAGCACACATCAGCTGTCTGGGAAATGTTATAAGTACAATTTAGTCCAAAAAGCATTTCTCTTCAAAGACTAAAGAGGAAATGTCCTACCACATAAAGGTTTAATTATTATTGTATCTATTTTTTGTTGTTGTTTAAAATATCTTACTGAATTTAACATGATGATAAAAATAAAAAAGGAAGAATATAAAAGGAAAGCTAAAGAGGTGGACATGAGAAAGAGGGGTTTGGATCAATATCAAAGGGTTTATAACAAATACTGATAAACAGCTGTGAAGGACAAGCACAAGAGGCGAGGTCTGGAATTACCAGTTCCATCTACTCATTTGTTTCTTGAAAGAGCTTCTACCCAAATAGCAAGAGCAGCAGAAGAGACAGCAGTGAAGAAGGGGTTGTACTTGTACTAACACACCACCCTGAGCTACTGAGGTACAGGCATACTCAGCTCCAGCTGAGTTTGCTATAGGGAGGGGGTAATCTCTGGCAGCAAAGCAGAAAGTACAGAAAATAAAGTCTTAAACCATGACAACTGTTTGCTTGAGTGAATAAGATCAATTCTATGGGATATTTTATTGCTGAAACATGGTAGGAAAGAAAAATGCCAAATGTTACTTCAGAAAGATGGGAATGAACCCACAGATCTACCTGAAGGTGTATAATTCTTCTACAATGCCTGAAATACATTCTCATGAAATCATATAGCTGTCTCCCAGTATAAATAAGTCCATACTCATGCAAAGCTGCTGCAAAAATGCTTAAATACTAAAATTCCTAAAAATAATTTAAGCTCAGACTACTTGTGTCAAGGCACATGAAAAAAAGATGTGGGGCTATAATTTTCAGCTAGACACTACAAGCAAGAGTTAGCACATAAATTCTTTTGTGTACCTTCAACAGACATTTTCAGCATTGTACTTGGCTTCCTAACTCACTTAAATTTTACCCAAAGTCTCCTTCTCCATTTACTTTCACTCTCATTAAGATCTATGTAAGTACTTTGCTCATTATTGGAACTATTTTTTCATTTTAAACACAAACAGTGTTAGAAATCTGAGTATGTTTTGTCCTGAGGCAATCCCAGTTACTTCAATGTCCCACTGAAGTTACAAAATTGCAATTATTAAAATGATGTATGGTTATCTATTTAGAATAGAATAGGAAGAGAGAAGAGAAGAGAAGAGAAGAGAAGAGAAGAGAAGAGAAGAGAAGAGAAGAGAAGAGAAGAGAANCACCAAACCCATATTTGATCAACTTATCTACAAGGATGCTGTGAGAGACGGTGTCAAATGCTTTACTGAAATCAAAGCATTTGACAATTCAGTAACATAATTTTTTGGCCAGACCTAAGGGCATTGTCCAAATGCCTCTTAAACACTGACAAGTTTGGGGCATCAACCACCTCTCTAGGAAGCCTGTTCCAGGGTTTGACCACCCTCTTGGTAAAGAAATGCTTCCTCATGTCCAATCTAAACCTCCTCTGGTGCAGCTTTGACCCATTCCCATATGAGATATCAAAAGAGCTTGATGGGAGGTCAGGAGTAGTTCTCTAAGTTTTAATGTTTATACTGTAACTCCTATATAAAAAAGACAAAACTGTGAAGATATTAATTTATATTTTTGTAAAGACACATCACATGGGAGAAAAGCTGCAGTCAATGTGCTGATTGCACTACACGTGAAATAAAACAGACATCAGGCTAAGAGCAAAATGACTGAAGTGTTTTAATGAGTCAGTATTTGATTACTGAAATCAAATGTAGGCGTAGGAAAACATGATTTTCTCTGAACAAGGACTTACCACGTGTTAAGAGAACACATGTGTATGTGACATTATTACTTGTATCATTAATAATTGTTGTTTTGATGTACTCAGATGAAAATGAGTTAGATATTCAAAACTAAGGTGAATTTTGTTGTGTGAGAGATAATAGAGTATCTGTGTAGAATGCTTTATATTTAATACTTCAAAACTCATCCACTGTGGAGAAGAGCTGTGTGTTTTATTAGAAACTATACAAAGTAATAATATAGAATTAAAGTTTATATGTAATTCAGAGAATCCTACAAAACTAGAGTAATTTTTTTCAGAGCAGGTGAAATGTTACTTAATTAAAAATTAAAAGCACATTGCATATTGTGATATTCAGTCTATCTTATCCTACCTTTACAGCTTAAGCCTTGTTATATATAGGTAAAATAAATGCCAGACTGGATAATGAAAGAAAGTGTATGTGAGACATATTTGCAACACAGAACATAAGCTTGGCTGCAGTATTCTTCTACAGAAACCAGTATGTTCTGTTTGAAAGGAAGGCAGTAATGGCAGTCTAGGTTCTCACTGATGAAAGGGAGAAGGGAGAGGGGAGAGGGGAGAGGGGAGAGTATGAATTCATACACTTCAATTACAGTTTCAGGTCTTAGGTTGAAGAATTGAGGCTGAAGTTCCCAACCAAGTTCTTAATGTAGAGACAGATACTCATGCATGATACTTCATCTTACCATCAGATCCAGATCAGACATCATCACTCTCCCAAGGAAGCAGGCAGTGATTGAAGAAGGCAATAAGGAAAGTACGACCGTGCAACATTTTTTGACTGTTGAGGTTCAAAATCATTGACACTAACTGGAATTCATTCTAAACCTCCACCCAGCTGACAGAATTGTCTGAGGTGCAGAAGTCCAGCCTATTTGTGACAGTTGGCTTGCCTCAGAAATCTCACTCCTTATAGATGATTCACTCCTGCTCAGGACTTTCTTTCTTTGCTAGAAACAAAGTATAGCACAATTCTGCAATAGAAGTATAGCTTTATAGTTAGGAAACAAAAATAACATCTGCTTCTGTCAATACAGAAAGAAGCAAAATAAGAATGTCTTTACCCCAAATGTTTTAATATTGTTGCTAGATGGGAAGCCTCATGTAATACACATAATTCTGTTATTTTTTATGATGATGGTTATGCTATTAAAGGCTAATCTCCCTAAACACAAAGAACAATTACAGGTAGGACCCAAATAACTTAATCAGAAGCAGCATAACCCTGACTTGGCTCCCCTCAGGGTCACTGGAAGAGGATGAGGAAGGAATTGTCTGGGTGTGAGGTCTATTGAGATGAGTCAAGCAGAAAACTGAGTCAGCCCTGGCTGAGGGGGATTACTGCCTACAGGGTATAAGGTTCATTAGGGGATATCAGGAAAAGCAGTTTGGGATTGTGAGAGACTAATAATATCCATGAGGCATTTCTGAGAAGGACGAAAGGCAAGAAGAAGAAGGGATCAAAGTGTATTGGGGAGGAACAAGCATGGATAACAGAGTAAGAGGATCAAAGGGGAAATGGGAACACATGCTCAGACTCATTACTGCATTGTCCTGGGGACATGGAACTGCAGCAGCCTCATTGCTACTGGGCTACTGGATGCAGCAATTCATAGTGTTATGCTGCTACCATATTCAGCAATTCTTAATGCATGTTAAGAATGTCACTGTGAAATAATTTCCATTCTCCTTTAATTGCTTCAGGCTGAGCTTCTTGGAGGAAGAACAGAAAAATAGACATTTTTGAGATTTTCTTATTAGCTATTGGCTAAGGTTTAACAGTGTTTTCTAACTTGTGAGGGGATTCAGTTTTTCTGATGAGTAGGAAGTTTCAATACAGTTAATAACTCACTTAGAAAAATTACTAGAGGAGATAGAGAGTCCTGTCCTTCAGATTTATTGAAAACCATAACTGTGCTGGCAGATTTAATACATGTCTCTAGTCTATAACATTCACTAATAATGATAAATAGAAATGAGTGCCTGAATCAGTGAAGGAAGCACAGACAGTGATAAAAAGACCTTTTTTTTCCAGATGTTTGCTGTAAAAAAGATGTAAAATCTGCATAAACCAAAACTGCTAAATGATTTGAAGCACATATTTAGATAAAATAGAAGTCAATACACACTTTCAGTTTCCTCCTCAGTGTCCTCTAGAGATTGATCTTCCTCTGACATCAGTATTTCTTGCATTTCTCTTCTGTAAGGAAAAAGATTACTCATCTTAAGGCTTACATAAATACAACTGAAGCAAGTTGCAGATATGTTCAATATAAAGTGAAGATATGGAAATATACTGTTGGGAATTGAAATATAATTTGGGTTGTACAAAATAAAAATAAAATAGAGATCATTATATAATAATATAATAAAATAGAATTAAATATCTGTTGATAAATGCAGTGATATATTTAACATGGACCAAGGCTACAATTTTCTTGTGCTCATTTTACGCATTCAGATATTTGGAATATTTTACCTTACTTCTTCTTCTTTCTTTGCTAATGCTTCATCTGTTAGTCTTTTCAGAATCTTAGAATTAATTTCATCCCTGTTTGCTAAGTATGTTCTGTGTAGTATAGAGACTCCTGCAATAATTACACAACAGTGGTTAGTTTTACGTGTGTGTATAAAACCAAAGATGAGTTGGGAAAATGATTTAATAGATGACAGATAACTTTACCATTTCTTTTTAAAGCCAAGAAAAGGCATATATACCATTAAAATGTTACTATACTGTTGCTTTCTAAGGTTTTAGAGCTTTCTTTTCTATTTCAATCACCTAATAAACTGAGTCTGGGATATGGGAAGGCTGTGATGAAAGCTCTAAGGGGAGATAGCACTGAAAGGATTTATCTTCTGCTTCCATATATCATGCATTACTCTGGCATTTATTTTGTATGTGCATGAAGAAAACTATGAAGAAACAAAAACATTCAAGGAAAAATATCAAGAATGTACATACCTATACTACAACAGAAAAGAAGAATATGCTGTTCCTGCTAGGAAATTACTGACTTGTTTAGTTTGACAAATAGATTTATGCTATATGGCTGAAATCCATCTCCATCAGTAGAGTTATCCCAGTTGAAACTAGTTCAGGGAAGAGCTTACAGAGTAATGACTCAAAATGCTATGAAAATGTAAACCCCACAACTACACTGTTATTGAACTGACAGCTATTAGTGGGAATCATGTAAAGGGGTAACACAAGTGCCCAAATGAAAAAAAAAGAACAAAATGAAACAAAATAGCTATATTGAAAAAATATATCTGTAAGCAAAAAAAGCTGCACTTTCCTTTTATCCAGTTAATTCACAGATTTGTTAAATTCTGAGAACTGAATAGATAGTTGAATATATAACTCTGAAAGCATCTCTTCCACCTCAGTCCTCTCCCTACAGAAGAGGCTAGAGCTTGCTGTTTGTTATTTAGTACATGTTACTGATGTGACATTAGCATATGCAAACCACATGAGGAAGGTGCTTTATGTGGTTGTAAGAACAGACAATGTGCTGTGTCCCAGAAATGAGCTTCACGATCATTTCAATATGCTTGAAATGTCTGGGAAGCAAAGAGAAGGCATGGATTGCAGGTTTTTTATAAGATCTTTCCAGAATTATCTGAGATGAGATCTTCTTGAATAGTAGGAACAGCAAGTGAGATTTTCTGATGGACAATGGATCTAGAGTTTTCTCACACAAATGCTCAGTCTGTAATTTAGTTGGCATATGAGCAAAAATTTTTAACATCTGCATCTGTTTTCATGCCTGGTGACAACCTTCCTCCCTGCTTGAAACAATAAAGTAGAAATCCTTTCTTCTGAATTAGCCAGTACTCAGATACTGCATCTATCTGGATAAGAAGTTGCTTAACTTAGTTTGACCCCAGGATGGTAACAGGATACACTTGCATGCAGGTATTTCTCCCCTCCTTTTCTCTCAAGCAGAGGTCATATCTATAACCTGATTTTGCAAGTGGGGAAAACAATGAGCAGACAGGGAAATTGCACTGAGAGCTACACTGCAAGCTGGTGGTTGACACGGAATACAGAAGTCTGAAACTGCAAGAGAGCAGTGGTATTTACTGCTGGTTGTAAATGGGAGGAAATCATACATGGGATTATCAGAAGGAGGTATTTCCTCTACTGCTTTGGAAAGTGTTCCTGTTTTCAGTTCCGTGTAATTCCCTTAAGATATTTGGGATACACCTGTTGATTCACTGGGTTCTTCCATTTCTAGACCCCTGAAACTTTATAAATTGGACATAACTATTTGTTTTTCTCCTAAGAGTGCTTTACATACAGATATTGACATACACACACACAAAAGACTCCATCTCATTGGTGTTATTTACTCACCATCTTTTGCTGTATCCTTCAGACAGACAACAATGTCAGGTAAAAGTCCTTTTTCTGATAAAGCTGACCAGTGTTCTAGTGACAGAGGGTAGTTATCAACTACCCATCCTCCTTTTTCTGGAGCACCAGGAAACCTGTCTTTGTTGTTCTCCATAAGCTGTTAGAAGATGCCAGGTTCAGTAACATAAAAAGGCTAAATTAGCCTGTGAACTGTTCAAGAAGACTGTGCAATACAAAATGATTTTAGAAATGTTGTGATTTTTCCCTATTGTCATTTCAGATCTATAGAAATTTTATGCATCTGAATGAGGTAAAATTTTAAACAAAAAGAGACAAATACGCTGGTGATTTTTTAAGGTTGCCTGTAAAGAATTTAGATTCCAGTTTCAATAGTTGCAAAGCAACGAACAAACGAAAGGAATTGAAAATCCTTGGATAAACCTTCATATACAATTCTTTTCAAACACTTGCATCTGGTGTGGAGTTCTTTGATAGTGACCATGGCAAGCATGCAGTGATACTTCTCTCAGGTAATTCAACAATTTGTAGCCTGGGTACTTTGCAAGACAGAAATAATTTGTATCAATATTTAGTAGTCCTCAATAAATTTGTCTTGCACAATTTTGCTCAGTCTCTCCTCAATCTTGTGTAAGCAGACTATGTGATATAAATGAAACTGATCTTTCAAATGGAAACATTAAGAACATATATTGATAACGTATAAAATGTTACGGGTTGCTCTTAGAAAAAAGCACTTTGCTGTATATTACTTGTAGTTTTACCTCTGCAATAGCTCTCTCCAGAACTTCAGCAAATATTTCAGGGGACAGCGTAACTTCCACGAGTGATGCACTTTTCATGGCTTCTTCCACCATCACTTGAACTTCTGGGTGGTCAGCAGTTATCTCTGGCATTCCTAACAATAGAGGGGTTTTTAAGCACCTCAAAAAACATTCTGAAATACTTATTTCCTCTGGGCAGGAATAACTCCAGCCACTTCTTCATGACAGCTCAGCAGTCATTTGAAGCAGAATATACAGAATCATACCAAGAAAGAATCAAATACCACTTCTTCTGAATGCAGTTCTAGAGAGTATTTCATAAAGCTAAGTTTGAAGATCTGGGTTTGCTCTCACATTACAAAAAAGTCCTTTTTAACTGTACAGTGTTTTCTACCACTAAGTGAACTATTGTTTAAAAATAAACACTTTTAAACTGTACAATAGTTTCTACCATTAAGTGTTATCCTTTTTGATATGAATGGAATGACATTTGTGTACTAGAAATATCAAGCACTTGCAGCACCTGAGAATTTAATTCAGTTTGATTTCTCTTTGATTCCTAAATCAAAAGGTTGCCCAGATTAATTTAAAAATCAATACAAATCACAGATCAAGGCAGTGTATTGTCAACAATCAAGAAGCTTGCATTCCCTAAAATGCAGAAAACATTCATAATGGATCTGTGTTTTGTTATTAGATGCTGACATAATGGACTGTAATTATTTAAATTTTTTGGAAGAAACAGAGTTAGTTCACAGTTTACATACTAAATTGATAAAATTTAGTAAAGAACTGTTATAAACAACTGCAATACCTACTATGGGAAGAGTATGATCTGGAAAAAATGCCGTATTTATTGTCAAGTACACCAAGATTTTTCACTGATTGTGTGAAAAATGCCTGCCTTTCCTCATAAGACACATGCTCCAGTCCCTTCAGCATCCCTGCAGCCTCCGTTGGACTCTCTCCAGCAGATCCCTGTCTCTCTTGAGCTGGGGAGCCCAGAACTGGACGCAGTACTCCAAGAGAGGTCTCACCAGTGCAGAGTAGAGGGGGAGCAGAACCTCCCTGATCTGCTGGACACGCTCCTCCTAATGCCCCCCAGGATGCCACTGGCCCTCCTGGCCACAAGGGCACATTGCTGTCCATGAAGAACTTGTTGTCCACCAGGACTGCCAGCTCCTTATCCCCAGGGCTGCTCTCCAGCTGATCCCCTCCCAGTCTGGACTGGTGCACTTGATTCTTCTTCCCCAGGTGCAGGACTCTGCACTTACCCTGTTAAACCTCACTGGGTTCAGCTCTGCCCAGCTCTCCAGCCTGTCCAAGTCTGGCTGGATGGNGTACTCTTGGGTGCATCTCATCAGGGCTCATAGACCTGTGTACATTCAGCTTATGTAACTGGTCCTTAACCCAGTCTTCACTAACCAGTGGGGAGTGATACTTCCCCTAGGCTCTCTCCCCTTCACCCAGGGACTGGAGTTCACAGGGGATGGTCTTAGGAGTAAAGACTGAAGCAAAGAAGGTGTTCAGCAACTCTGCCTTCTCTGCATCCCCACCTCATTCAGCACTGGCCCCACACTTTCCCTATTCTTCCTCTTAGTACTGATATATTTGAAGAAGCCCTCCTTATTCTCTTTTAATTCCTTTGCCAGTTTGAGTTCTAAGAGGGCTTTGGCCTTCCCTGTTGCCTTCCTACATTATCTGACAACTTCTCTGTAGTTCTCCCAACTGACAAGTCCCTTTTTTCCATGAGCTGTACATTTCTTTCTTCCTTGAAATTCCCTTCAGAAGCTCCCTGCTCCACGCAGGTCTCCTAGCACATTTACTCATTTTTTTGCTCAATGGAATGCACCTATCTTGGGCCTGGAGGAAGTGGTATTTAAGTTGACCAACTGTCCTGGGCTCCTTTACCCTTCAGAGTCTTTGCCCATGGGATTCCTGCAAGCAGATCTTTGAAGAATTCAAAGTTAGCTCTGTGGAAGTCCAGGGCTGTAATCCTACTTTTTGCTCTGCTTCCACTTTGTATAATACTAAACTCTGCCATGTTATGATCACTGCCCCAAGGCTGTTCCTGATCTTAATGTCCCCAGCCAGTCCTTCCTTAGTTACTACAAGGCCCAGCAGTTCACCTCACCTTGTTGGTTCCTCCACTACCTGCATCAGGAAGTTATCACCTATACACTGCAAGAGCTTCTGGACTGAGCACGCCTGGCTGTGGGGGCTTTCCAGCAAATACCAGGGTGATTGAAGTCACCCATGACTACCAGCAAGAGCATTCTAGAGGCTACTGTAGAAGGCCTCGTCAACATCTTCTTGTTTTGGTGATCCTAATATGATTTCACAGACCTGTCCTCAAAAGTAGCTACATAGCCAGGGATCTGGAGCATGATTTAGTGGTTTTAATTTTGGTGCCATAGCTAACCATTACTCTCACTGCAATGCCAACACTTTGTGTTTTACTGTCAGTGTCTATGCTCTGCAGCACTAGAGGAATATACTGACTTCTTGTTAGGGATGTATCTACCCATGAGTAAGTCCCATGTGGCGATTCCTTGCTTAGCTGAATAGGTAAAGTGGCCTGATTTTCCATTTGAACCATAACTCAAGCTAACTGGAAAAGGCGATTCCAGTGCAATGAAAAATTTTCACTACAAAAAAAATAATCTTGAAAAAGAAAACCCCACTAAATTTCCTGCAAAAAGAAAATCCAAATTTAGTTTAAAAGATACTAAAAGAACATGTTTTCACCTTTTCAAAATATTTTCTGAATTTGTAAAGCTGCAAAATCTGGGCAGCTTGAGAAGTCTAAATGTGAGGACAGATGAAGATTCCCATGAGTGTTCTGTCTGAGACAGCATCTTGGAAGGAAAATCTGTAGAGAATGGAATCACATCAGCCTAGCTGACAAGCTGCTTTCTTGAAAAAAGTGTCAATTTTGCCTAGATTAAACTTGTCAGAAAGTCATTCAAATGGAAAGTTTTCAACTAGTATCTGCCAGAACCAATTTCATCTTTCCAAAAGTGCTCAGAAAAGGAATTATTACAAACTCATGGCCCTCAGCTTCACAGGATTTATATATAATATCAAAAATACTGAATTCTACTCATCTGTTCCTTTCACTGCATGTTCTTGTGGTTCATATTTAATGTACAACAACCATAACAACTTCTGTGATATTTTAGATGTCAAAGAGACAGCAACTGCTTCAGTTCAATAATCTAAAGCAAATAAGAGCTTCAAAGAGCACGGAACACCTTATTCACCTGATTCTATTGACTGGTTTTCTAATTCCAACCTATTTTTCACTGCTGTTATAGCCTTTTCTATTGTATCCCTTCGCACTTGTTCAATCTTTTCTTTTCTTGATTCTTCCATATGAGGTTGAATGAGTTTGGCCATATCAAGAACCTAGTGAAATTATTTGAAAAAGTAAAAATATCACAGAAGAGAAATACAGCATTTGATACAACTTCTATACAATGAAATGAATTTGGGAAAGCTCTGCAAATTTCTGAGAAATTTATATGTAATTCAAGCACGGGAGTTTGTTTGTGGACAAAGAGATTTCTAATTTGCATTTACACTTAATTATCTTAGATGCTAAAAGTCATTCATGATATTTTTATGCTGATGAGTAACTGACACATAAATATTTCTCTTACACAGAGGGTAAACAAAAATAGTTTCTAAATTTAGCTACTTTTATATAAATGAATTTAACTACATGACTATGGTTCCTCTGTAATCCATATGTTTGCAATGTCTATGTCAATAACACAACAGGAATAAGAATGTGCTTAACTGATTCCTAAGCCTTGGCTGTTACATAAGACATTTACAAACTTACCTTTCCTTTATATTTGTGTGCAATTAGGTTACAAATAGTTGTTCTTCCAGAGAATGGAGGACCGAATACTAGTACTTTACAAGGAGGAAGTGGCATTGGTGGTAACAAGTAAGGCCGAGGATTCAGCATAAAATTTTTCAGTGCCTCTGGGGATGAGAGTACGTAGATTTTACCTAGAAAACTTAAAACAGAAGAGAAGTTAATAGAGAAAGAAATTTATCTTATAAAATAGCAACAAAAAATAATAGTGTCAATTTCTAACCTGACAGCCAAGTCTGGGTTTCCCATTATGATATCACCTTCCTTTAGAGCCACAGGACACACTTGCCCCCACCTGCTTCTACGCCATCGATATCTGGGTGCTATTAGTTTGTAAGATGACAGAACCCGGAGGAGTTCATCCTGTTTATTGAAAGAGCAGTAACAGCAGATGTAATTTCTGTCTGAAGTTACATATGCCTTGTTCTTAGCCCTTTTGGAAATATTTTGTTGGAAAATAAGCAAAGGAATGAAAGCCACTTCACACTCTTTAGAATATTTTCTTTTAAGTGACATATTTCAGAACTGCAGAATCATTTTGAAAAACTGATTTTTTGAAATGAATTTTTCAAAATTTCAAAATTTCAGAACTTTCTCTTTTTAAAGAGAACATATTTAGTGTTTCAATTTGAGTTAATAAAAAAATAGTACTTAAAATAGTCCCTGTAGGCATCATTTATTATTTTCTGAAGTTTAAGATGATAAAGAGGGACAAAGCAGACATTTATTGAAGCAAAAGGAAAATGGCCAACACTTCTTCTAAAGAGGATGAAGAAAGGACCACAGTCTGTGTGGGGGAATAGGAAGGCCAAAATATTTCTTTTAGGCATGCAGAAATTCCATGGGATATGAGTAAGTTTAATAGGCCTGTTACAGAAGATGAATAGTGAATGAATTTAGAATACAGATAAGTGCTGGCTGTGAAGAACCATGGAAAGACCTTCAGAATCTAGGAAGCCAGACATTAGAAGAGTGGTTTTACACATACAATGATGAGTTGTCATTGACTGCCACTAGTCAGGAATAGATCTAGGAATTGTAATACATATTTCCATGAAAACATTTGGTCAATGCCCAAGAGCAGTCAGAAAACCAACCTGAATGTTAGCAGTATTTAGCAAACAGAGAATAAAAAGGTGGTTTGTTTTTTTCCATTGTATAAAACCTGTCCTCATCTTTACTGCTGTGTGCATTCTTTTAACCTATATTATCATACTCTAAAAGTATGCAGTAGAATTGCAAAAGTTTCAGGAAAAGGCAATATGACTGATCAGTCACACCAAAAGATTTTCTTACAAGAAGAAATAAGATGAAGTAGACCAAAACTCTTCAGGAACAAGTCGGCTACATAACAGGACAGAAGTCTGAAAACATCAGTTATTAGAGGGCAGACACAGAGAACAAAACTATTCACTGACTTTTGTATATCATCAGCTAGAGGACACAGGTGGCAGGTTCAACAAAAAAGGGAGGTGACTCTGTATATAATATCCAGTCAAGCTGAAGAACTCCTGGCCCCAAATACTGTGGATGCTAAAAACTTACACCCAGACCAACACAAACACACAGACAACTCACAAATATAGATGACTTATGAGCCAGAAAGTCCTTCCCTTGTGAAAGTGTCTAAGAAAACAGGGAAGTGAAGGGAGAAGTGTTTCTCTGACAATGCAGAGCAGGGTCTCCCAGATACAGGACCATTCATATATTGAAAGTTTTCTTTAAGAAATAGGAAAGGTGAATGTAGGTGACGTTTATGCAAAGACTTTTGGTTTTCAGTTTTATTTGGAGTTGGAATGTTTGGATTATTCATGATTCAACAATATTCAGCACTAATTGTCCTGTTTCTAATTAATTACAGGAAATACGATGTATGTGACTTCTCATGGTGTTTCTCATTCAGGAAAAGAATAAAGATTGAGCTAAGAGTCAGCTGCTGAGATTGTTATCCTTTGGCTAAAGTTGCTTTATTTTCTTGGAATTCATTCCATTCCTCTATTACTAAAGCAAACATTTTGTTCGAAAATTCCTTATAACCACTGAACTTTTTTTTTTGTTTAATGACAGACTTTTTTCTTTTTATACTCTTTTAAGTGGATTTCAGTTCCAGAATTATCTTAAATTCACATTTCTGGAAAGTCAAGGCTCAAAAAGTACCCTTATTGCATGGTAAAACAAACTGATTACTGTGAAACAAAGATGTTGAATTATAAGCTTACAGAAGAAAAGAAGAAATATTTTTATCCAGTCAATCACACTTTAGAAAAGTGTACTTACAGTTTCCAGTCCCTGCAGCATTTCTTCTTGCTGACTTTGAAGTCTAGTTACAGGAGCTCCATTTTGAACACCCAGGGACTGAAGTCGAACTACCACTGACTGAAGAGAAAACGTGTCTTAGGACAAATCAAAACTGCTTTTGTGGTTGGAAAGGACTCCAAACTATTTTTAAACTCGTAACTTACTGGTTTTATAATGGCTACATATACACCAAGGCCCAATTTCTACCTTAAAATCAAGCTAGTTATTGAGCTGAGCTTTAACAAGTTACTTGGTTGATATAGGCAGTGCAAAATGCTGAACCAGAGCCTTTGTATCTCCTCATTATGCTGTGAAACTCAAGTCTTCTAAAGCAATAGGCTGTGCAGGATTCTTCCTCACAAAGCAGTGATGAGCTCCAATCTTAAAAGGAGGAAAGTCTCTTCAGGAGATCACATTATGGACACTTGGAAGTAATACAGCTTTAGATAACTTATTAAAAAAGAAACTTAAACCAGCTGCCTGCCAGTGAGAATCAGGTGGTATTACATTTAATTGAAGTATGTCCTGAATGTCATCTCACTTGAATGCAAGCGTGCTTGAAATGAAAAAGCAAATTTTGTCATGTTTGAATTAGTTTCATAATAGGTCTTTGCCTTATAGCTAAAATGGTTGGAATCATTACATAACTTGATTGCCTTTACCATAAGTCTTCCATTGTCATGTTCACAAACAGATCATAAATCAGGAAATTTTATTATCCAGCTCATCAGAATGAGTGGGGGTTTTTCCCCATAGGTTTACTCTTGGTAGTAAAGTTAAACTGAAATAATACTTACAGAATTACGATTGAATCAATTTGTTACAAACAACAGGGGAAACTGCAGAAGCAGCTCACTTCCTACATTGTCAAAGACAACTTCTCACTTCATTTTCAACCCCAGACTTTAGATTGATTTGAAGCAACTCTTATTTCTGAGGCAGAAGATGAGGTTATTTATCTTCAAATTTTATCACTGTAGCATTTTAATAGGGAGAGTGAATGATTTGCTATGTTATGAGCTAAAAAATCTAGACACAGAGACTCAGCAGAATTATTAACAGAACTGTCTTCCATCACACTGTAAAACAATACCAGATTTTGTAAAGGTTCTGTCATTATTTTAGACACCAGCACAAAATAATCTAATTCTGAAAACAGCTAATACTGAAAAATATTTCTCATGTAAATATTTTACACCAACAGACCAGATAAAGCTCTAGAAACAGATGGATACAATACAAAAGAGTTTGTAGTGTGCCTGAAAATATTCTCCTGTAACACATATGTAAGCAGTGAATCTTAGAACTGTTTAAGAAAAGCAAGTATTTCAAAGATCATGGTTTCTAATGGTAATCAAATGAGTTTTATACACAACTCCAAATTTTGCCAACACCTTAAGAGAGAAAACAATTCCCAAATTTGAGAAATTATTTTCTAATGGAGGATAACTAAATTGGTGCATAGCTTACTTACAACAATGAGTTCATCTGGTTCCTGATTTCCATCCAGTTCTATAAGATATTGACAATCCTGTTCAGCCATCAAGTCCTGTTTAAGAACAAAGACATGCTCATCAACTGAGTATAGTTAACCAGATGATGACACTGAATCTCATTCTGTTCCTATAAATACCAAAGGACAGAATCCCGTGGACAGCACCGAAATCAAGATTCATTGCACTGGTGACATATAAAACTTTCTGGAGCAAACCTTTTATTTAGCAATGGATAAATAAAGAATTCCAAAACTGAGTTCAGCAAACAGATTATATATGCTAGCTCAAGTGCAAGAGAGCTACAAATAATCTGCAAAAACCCAAATAAATAAATAAAACTTAATAAATCCAACTTTCCTGAACAACAAGAAAAGAATAAAACAATGAATAATTAATTAAGAATTCAATAGGTGATAAAGCAAACTGATGGGCTAATTACTGTGTATCTATGCAGGTGATGAAGTAGGGGAAGAAGGGAATCTATTGGAGTAGAAGGCAATGGATGCAAAGGGCAGGTTTCTTGGGGGGACTGCATGCTAGAATGGACTCTGGTGATGGTAATGATATGCCAGGCTCTTCAAATACTTCACTTCCTGCATTTAGGAAGCATCTGTGGTGGCAGGTATGGTTTCACTTTTAAAACTCAAAGTGGATTACTTTATCTTGACTCCAGAGTAGAACCAACATCTACAGACAACAGTTTTTTTCTCACTGATTCCAGTATGAATTTCAAAACTTGGGGATGTGTTATACTATGCCCTGTGCCCACCTGCATGGAATATATCTCACACTAAAAGAAAACCTCAACAGTGCAAGGTATTTTTAAAAAGTTTTTGGTATGCATAATCCTATTGTTTTGCTGTTTCTTACTTCTAAAGGATTAAGCATTTTATCCTTAAATGTTCCAACTCTTTCTTCTGCGTTTTCAAGAATATCTTCAGGTCTCTGCACTAATTGATGCAAAAATTCTGACCTCGTAAGTGGATCTTCTGCAGTCTGCAGAATGAAAAGTTAAATATTTCAAGATACAGAAATAATGTACTAAATTTATTTTTGTACTTACTCTAAGGTAAATAAAGCAGCTTTCCAGAGTACTGCAATGAGTATTAGTCCAGTGACTGCTGACCCTACACTGATGAAGAGTAGCTTCTGCAGATTGAGAGGACTGTGTCTAGAACTTGCATTGCTAAGTCTCTGGATAGCATTATAAAGCAACCCAAAATCAACCCAAAATCAAAATTAATACCTTCATGGAAGGAAAAAAAAAATTTGTAACAGCCTACCACCAAAACCATAACACAAGCTACTATCTTCCAAATATTCATCAAACCTGCTACAATAAACAATAATTAAGAATATTTTTATTTGCTTAGACCAAGAAACAGACAAGAATACAGAGTCACCATTCTCCTGGTACAGCCTTTCGACTTATCTAACTCAGTGACTTCTGAGTTAGAGATTAAATCAATGTTAAGCTGTACAACAATCACTATTTGCTATCATTTACACCTACCATTTAACTATTGTCCCACATCAATTAAAACAGAAGAGAAACTGAAGTAAGATTAAAGCTGAGCAAAATGAATTCATTGTGTAGTATGGTGCTGTTTTAGAATATTAGAATTTGTCCTGCTTTGTCTACAGTACTTTATAATACTTTGCACTGTTTAGAAATAAGCAGTATTTACCTCTTCTTCTTCTTGGTCTTCATCATCTTCTTCATTCTCTTCCTCATGATGATCTTTCTGTGTCTTACACTTTTCAATAACATCAGGATCCCACTGGTTTCTCTGATATACCTGCCCCGAATCAGGGTGTTGCCTTTGTCCTGCTATTCTTTGGCATAAGTCATAATCTGAACACTAACAAGAAATAATTGAAATGAAATCATGTGTCTATTGTATCGTGTGCCTAATAATAGTGCTTGTCCTGAAGCTGGAGAATGAGGGGTGGGAGTCTGGCAAATACTTGGATTCATAAACTTCTTCTCCAATAACATTCTGACTAAACACAAAATTTGCAGTAGCAGCAAATATTAAAGAAAGATTTGAACACAGTTTTTCTCCATCGACATTTTACATTCCGTAACAGGAAGGTTTTTTGAGCACATTTTATCATACAAGTTATACCTTGTAGTATAACAAGTGTAGGTATCATTTATGAATAGAAGTACTTGGCAGACAGGCTCGTGATTGCTCTTGCAGTTAATGCCAGAGTGGTTTGGGCTTGAGCAAGATTAAGGCCATTTTACTGGGTGCCTCTGTCCTCTCAGAGATCTACTATTATCCAAAAGCACAGTGCCATTGTGTCTGAGCCTAAAGGCCTGCGGACACAAATTTAGTTTAACATTAAACACAAGCTACTTGAGTCCATGATTTCCAGGGATGGATACTTGACTTTGTTAACATTGAAAGGATTGTTTTTCCTCACCCTTCCTTTTTTTTTTTTTTTTTAATTTTTCTGAAACAAAAAGCTGGATGGGTCTCTGCAATCCCTTAGCAGAGAAAAGGGGAGCAGAAGGGCAGGTGCTGTCTGAATGTTTGTTCACTCACTATGATTGTAGTTAATAAATCTGACCTGTCCTAAATTGTACTTGCATTAACACACACTTGGAGTCCCCAGATCTCCAGCAGTTAAGTCCTGTATGTTAAGATGAGTACCTTAAATTCTGCTAGGCAACTGGGGCATAACAAAAAAGAAATAATCACTAACACCTACCCTTCAAACATACAGGAAAAACCTGAGATACCAAGAAAACATTGTCGTTGTTAAGGTCAGCTTGTTACAGAAATGGAGAATTGATTTCCAGAGAAAATGCAGAGCTTTTGAGATCACGTTGCTGGCAACAGGCACGCTACACTCACTCTGAGATCCCACTGGCAGCAATAAGCTCACTACACTCATTTGCTGAGGTATCCCTTGAAGTATTTAGGATATTACTGTATTTCTATGGTGAATCATACAGCTGGCATGACTGCTCTGTGACATAGGACATTTTGAAAAGGGGAAGGAGAAATTCGATTAGATAGGGTTGGTTTTTTTCAAAGGTGCATTTTCTGTCCCTTTTCCTTGGAGACAAAATTTCTCTAAATTACTCTGCTAATAACAGTATTTCATTATTCCCAGAGTTACAGAGAATCTCACTTCTTCCTTCCTCTTTGAAATAATGAGAATGGTTACAGATCTGACATCTGGGAAAACAGCTTGAGCCCACTGAAATCAAAGGCAAAACTACTCATTTGACTTTGGGGCAAGGATTGTTAGTGAGCATTCAGTCTCAGTCTTCTTCCCACAGGAGATGCTGTAACTACACAAAGGCAAGAATTCTGTTTTCTTTCTAGTACAGTTGGCATCACTCTTCTCTATGTACTGTTGCACATCAAACTATTAAAACATATTCTCAAGAATTTGTACTGCTTACTAGATGGTATTTAAACAGAGGGTGACTTTCTGTAGCTGAAAAACTCAAAACTGCCTGTAAAGCAGCACAAAAGTAAGTTTCTCTGGTATTTTAAGATATTTCCATAAGCACAAAAAAAAAAAAGGTTTGAAGTAGGCATTCACAAATTTTCATTAAGCACAGTCAAAGAAATTAAGTCTCAAAAGTTTGGAACTAAAACAAAACACAGACTTAAATCTGGCCAAGTGACAGCCTAGGTCCATCCACTGAAGTTCAGCACCTGACCAACCAGCTGTGACAACTAGAATAGAATGAGCAATTTTACATGAGCAATGCTTACAGTGGAAGAAAGTAGTGTAATTCCATTCCAGTATAAAAGAGAACAATTGATTATTCCTCAACAAATACCATACTCAAATGCACAGAGGAAATTATTATCTTTTGACTAATGCAGTGTATGAGTCTACTAATAATTAGGAAAAATACTCTCAAGTTACTGAAGATGACATTACCTTAATGTTAATCAGGAAATCTGGTTTTAATTTGAGATTCTTTATTTTCTCTATTTGCTGTGAAACTGTCATGTATTCCTCTGAGAGAGAAGGAAATCCACTGAGAGCATAACCTGCCAAATACATGCTACTAAATATATCTTTTAAATAAAAGGATTTAAATTATCTATTTAATATTCTATGAAATATATCTTTTAGAAGATTATGTCAAGTACAGGACTAGATATAGTAATTTCCTTTAAACAATATCTCTATTTTAGTGGCACAATTTCAAATGATGTACATGACAAACCACTACAAAAAGTTGTGCACCCATGTCTACTTCAGAGAAATTCAGACAAAAAAGTGTGTTGTTTTCAACTTGATATATGACTCTGAAAGGTTAAGAAATAAATAGACATGAAAGATCATACTTGGACAACATGCTTCAAATGCCTAGCTCAGACATCACAGCTTTTGGAGACTTAACTTAAGCTTCTAGTGATCATCATTGCCACTGAAAGACTCTGTAAAAGGCATTGCAAAAATACCTTTTCTCACTCGATGCTACAAAGCATTTAAACTGGGAGTACTGGCTTTTTATACAACCTTTAAAGGTCTTCCCTTCCATGGACCATAGAACAACTCTCTGGGATACACAGTGCTCCTGGATGTTAAATCTTCTCAAAAGGAGGCACACAGTACACACACTGAGGCACCCAACTTGGTAATCATCCAGTCAGGCTTCACAATGATGAGTCCTCTTTGGCAAACAGACACATGTTCTGTATGACAAGCATGGTGGTAAGAATCCCTTTTTCCTAGTAGGAGAGTGCTCAGACCCATGGAGAAATTTGTGGCTTCAAGCTCCTAGGAGAGTACTGTAACTACTAATGGCTGCATGCAGTGCAGTAAAAACTACTGTACAGCAAGGAAATCAATATTCATGAGGCCAGAAGGAAAGACTAAACAAGAATCACGTGGATTTTTTCAGCCTAATAATGAGAATATTCCCCTAGAGAAATGGTGCGTGCTCCAAATGCTTAGGATTTTATGTGGTATCATTGAAATGAGTTTACACAGCACAAATACACAGCAATAGTCATTGCAAGAGGTATTAGGATGAAGGCTCCTTCTTTGGGGAGCTACTATTCATAGCTGCAAAATTTAGAGAAGATGGTAAGCAAGAGAGAGCATAATGTAGTCATTAGTCTAGGAAATGAAAATCCTGGATTTTAAGTTGTTGTTACCTTCAGAGAATTCTAACTGGTAGTGAGATGTGAGGAGTCTGCACAGCCTCTGCTTATCAACACATCCTGGCTAACAAGAGCTGATGCGAAAGGAATGGGAACACGGGAAAGGATTATCCCAGACTGTTCTCTGCCCTCAAACTGATAGTGTTGTGGGGAGACTAATAATGACAAAGTTTACCCAAGGCGACCATCAACTAGATCAAGTAGTAACCAGGGGATTACCAAGAAACCTTTGAAGATAGAAGAAGCCATCTTGTAAAGAAGCATTGAAATCTGTGACTGGAGGAAGAGAGCTCAGAGTGACAGCAAAGCAAAAGAACAGCAGCTTAACAAGGTTTGATGTCCTACCACCTGCAACCTTTTGTCTCCCTGTGGGATGCTGCAAGTAACCTGCATTTCCACTACCGACTGACAGAACAGGGTTAATCACCTAGTGACCCACACCTTCCCTGTGTGCACGGGAGCTCCTGGGGAGATCTCTCACTGGTGGGTGGATTAGTCAACTGTAGGAAATGGCACATGCAGACAAAGCTAGAGCACCCACATTGCCAACAGAAAGTGTGCTTAAATGGGAGAACATGTGCTCTGAGAAGAGGGAATGTGTGCTTGTAACTTCCACCCAGCTTCGAAACCGTGCAACTTGGAGTATACTCTTTGGAATAGGTGTTCAGAAAGCTGTAGGTGTTTATTAATCTTTAGCAAATGCCTAGGGCTGTGGCTTGTCTGCTGTGTGGCTGGAACGGAGCCTTTTCACTCATCACTGGTTCACTGATTGTCAGTTAATTACTTGCCATTAATAAATCAATAAACAGCTTTGGTCCTGATTTGATATAGATCATGCTAATTGAGCAGTGTTCCCCTGGGATAATGACATAGATTTTTCCTTTGCAAATACTATTTAGGTTAACATGATATAAACTTCTGGTTGTTTCCTTGTCCTATTTAGTAATAAAAAAAAAAATAAAGCAAGCATATCAGGTACAGAGAGCCTACAATTCTGTATTTTCTGACCTACAATACCCTAAAATATAAGTATACTTGTTATTTTCCAGTACCTATTTTAAAAAGAGACACTATTTAAAGAAATAGCTTAGAAACTTCAGATCTGACCTCCTTCAGAAATAAATATGAAAATCTGGGCTTAGTGACATACTTTTGAAATATTATCCTTTGTTTTAGCACTTCTGAATGTTTCTGACACATATCTCCAACATAATATGTGATTATTATTTAAGTCAGAAAAATATAGTTGAAAAGAATGCCTTATTGGGTGTACTGCTTAGAAATTTGTATTTTACAATGTTAAAAACAAACAATAAAGGTAAAAAACCTCAGCCTCTCATACAACACTTTCTAAAATCATTAATGAATAATTAATAGCAAATTCACTGATAGTTCCTGTTGAAAACCTACTTAAGCTTTCCAAGGATGATATTAAGATAATAGTTGCTAAACAAAAAGTTATTAGAACTAGAAAATACTTAACAAAAAACTTGCTTTGGAGATGAGTTCCAGGTGGTAGGGAAAATAGTGAGGTTATTCTATACCTTGCTACTTTGGGGCATCTGTAATACAGAAAATGCCTTGGCTACAAGAACCAAACTTTTATCAACTGTACAGTTGTGTTTACAGTCTCTAGGATCTCTGTGGTCCTCTGTGATACACACATTTTATGCACTGAGTCAGAATGGCTCCATAAACATTCTGGTAAGAAAAAAAGAGACTGTAATACTTTGAATTTTTAATAATCTGGTTTCCTTATTATTCATTATTTTAAAAGTGTAGAACATTTTTGCTGGTTTTATTGCTGTTGTTATAGATGTGTTCAAGAAAACAAAACAAACCTCCTGTATTTTAGACCCTAAAGCTTTTCTAACCAGATAATATTGTCAAATGAGAGTCGTAGCAACACTTAAAATCTAGGGCAAATTGATTTTTTTTTTTTCAAAATTAACACAACATAGGACTGGTAGAACATTTTCTGATCTCCCAGGTTGGTAAATTAATCCCTAAGTACAATCTCTGTTTATGGATATTCTGCAACCTGAGAAGCACAAGAAAAAGTGCTACCACTAAGACAAAATAAACAACATTTGAGCAGTAATGGATGCAAAGTGTGTCAAAATGACAGCTAGCTCCTTCTAAGAAGTTTAGTCTATAAAAACACTTACCAAAATGAGCAACTTCTGGTGACTCAATCTTTTTCAGAATCATTTCTGTAACTAGCTCTTCAGAAATACTTTGACCTTTAAAAAGCAAGTCTTGACACTAAAGTAAAATGCAAAACATAGTCTTATATCATCTGTATCTGGTGAGAATGTGACACAACTTACTAGAAGATTAGGCTTTTACCTTAAGACCATATTCTGTTTCTTCATGAATATTTGTCTGAATTACTTCCAAAGCTGAGGAAACAGATCAGACAGAATAAAATTAAAATAATTAATAAAAATACATTTCATATATAGCTACGTACACACAGATGCATAAACACATACACACACAGAGGAGTACATATGCATGCTCCAAGCAGCTATTTTTGAATGAAAAACCATTATATTTAGGACCATTATTATATTTTGTCCATCCAGAACTTGGTGCCTTCTGCCAACATCTGGGTAGACGTTTCTCCCTACAATTTAACCCTACAGGCAAATGAACAACAGCACCCATGCAGAATTATTTTAACTACTGATTTATATTAACTTAGTATTCCTGCTGTGTAATCCAGAGGTGTTTGAGCTCAAACACTTCCCAAATTTTAAAAGCAATTCTTAGAAAAAGAACTATTTAGACACAGAAAACGATCTGCTTCAAAAAAAAAGCCCTTAAAAATCTACTATTTAATATAATAGTCTAATTTAATATAATAGTCTGAAATTAAGTAGATAATAAATTCAACACCCACCAAATTCAAAGGCCTGCCCTCTGTCTCTGTGGACACCACATCCTAGCAGAATGATTCTGGAACTCATTCACATTTCTATACTATTGAAATAAGCAGTCACTTATTTAAAGTGTTCAGTAATGACCCTTAAGTGTTCAAGAATGACATTGATATTACTAATAAACCATGCTGGGGAAAGGTCCTGAAGCCAGGTGGCTTATGCCTATGCAGCAATCTTTCTTTCCAGAACACAGTGGCTGTTTTCAAATGGATCCTCCTAGTAAGGATTGCTGTGCATACTATCCTTCATCCTATGAAGGGATGTTCAGGAGAGCAGCATTTGCTGAAACTGAGACAGAGAATGTACCAACAAAGCAGAAAATCAGCACTGTGCATGGACATAGACCCTGCTTTATTTATGACCACTGATCTATTCATTTTAAAAAGACCTTGAACACTTTTCCTATTTAATAAACCTCTATCTTGCATTATTTTCTAACAATGCAGCGCAGGACGGGTATTGGTGCACTGGAGGGATGCAGTGGAGGGCAATAAGATGATTAGAAATGGTGAACGTGCTGGGAGAGGCCAAAAGAAATGGCCTTGTTCAGCCTGGAGCTCTTATTGCTGTCTAAAGCTACTCTCTGGGAAGACACAAAGACAGAACCACTGTCTTCACAGGAATGCAGATAGGACAGGAAGCAACACACACAAGTAGGACCATGAAAAATTCCAGTGGGGTAATTAGGAAGCAATTTTTCATCATGAAGGTGGTCAAACATTGCAGTGTTGCTCATGGAGGTGGAGAAGTCTCCACTCTTGGAGATATTCCAGATGCAACTGGCTACAGTTCTGAGCAACCTTCTCTAGTTGGCACCTCTCTGAGTGGAAAGTTGGACTCCATGACCTCTGGTGGTCCTTTCTGGGCTAAACCATTCATGTTTATCTATGTTAAATGTCTTTGCTTCTTTCTTTATTGGTGTGGAAAATGAAAACAAATCCTATTAGTAAAAGTTGAAGGTGTGTGGGTGTGTGTACACGTGTAGGTACATTAGAAATAAAGGAGATTAAAAGAAATATCAGGAGCAAAAGAAAATAATAATTCTCTGCATCTGCTAGAAATAAGGCAGAAAAATGTCCTAAGTGAGATTTTACATCAGTCATAAAGACAAACTTTCTAATGGTACTGACTCTGTTACAGACTGTCTAGAGATCTTTAAAAACTTATCTGATAAATATTTGTCAGCAATGGTTTAAATACATTCTGACAGTGGAAACTGGCCCAAGGAAGGTCCCTTCCAATTTTTGTCTGGTCTGTGTTTTGGCCCAAGTATTAATTTTTTTTTAGACAACCCCTTGAATTACAAATTCTCTCTTTATATAGGTAAAAAAAGCACTTCATTAAAGCTGAATTTTACCTTTTTCAGCAACTTCATTTCTGCAGTTGGTCTTTATCTTGTGATTTGGTCTTTCTCAATAGTCTTTACTGCAATATGTCATTGTGAATCACAGGCAACAGTGAGGATGTTCTAAACCAAAAGGTATTATGAAGCCAATGCATTGTTCCAAATACAGTTTATGTTTACCTTCTATGAAAATGCATTTCCATATTTGTGCTAGTTTTCTAGCTAATGTTTTCTTTCCAGAACCCTAAAATAAAAAAAGATGCATTTAAAATGAAAACAGGCAGAAGGAAAAACAAACAAACAAACAAACACACACCAAGGAATATCTTTTCATTTCTTAAAAACAATTAAAAGCTATAATCAGGATTAGGGCCTCTGAACACAAATACTCTTCTGAATACCATCCTCTATTTTATACTGCCTAGTGTTGCTGATATAACTGCTACTCCCCCTTGCAGTTAATTATCTCCAAAACAATTATACTGACTTTGTTTCTAAGTAACTCTTTCTAAAAGTAAGCTACAATTTGTCCATAAATTCCTGTGAGAAACTCTTTAAGACTGAAAGTTATATTCAGTCTCAAAGCAAATTTGGATGCAAACCTGTTCATCCATTTCCTAGTCAAATATATAAGGATAATATTCTTTGACTAAAACATCAAATATGTAAAAATGCCCTTGTTAGTCCACAAATCTGGTTTAGATACTGGCAAAATATTTATTTTATCACTTACATGAATCCGGAGCAACCAGCATAACCAAGGGTAATGAGGCCTCTAAAAGTACAGCTACCTAAGGGGGATTCACCATCTTCCACCCTTAGGATTACATCCTTTTTTCAAGGGCATACAAAAAGATCTTTTTTTTTTTTTGACAGTCATTTTGCCCTAGATAAATTTTGTGAGTAAAAAATAGTAAAAAAACCCCACAAATAAATAACATTCCCAGTTAACAGTGTATCAGCAAACACTCTGGCCCTCTCATATCTTAGAGGTGTGATGGGAATATATGTATTTGGTTTAGCTTTAATGGCACTATGTTTTTAACTCAAAAGATAGATGTTCAATAAGATAGATGCTCTACACATCAGCCAGATAGGTAAGAGGTATTATCATAAAAAAAAAAAAGAGTATTTAATTCCTTGTCTTCTTGGCCAAGCCTGTGCAATTTCAGCCCTTTGTTAAAATTTGTATTAATATCAAGCATCCACCAAAGGCAACGATTTCAAATAAAAATATTCATTTCTTAAATGTTTTTTGCATTGTCTTTCAACGAGCATTTTATGCTTTTTTTTGGTCTATAAAAATGTAAAGTTCTCTTTTCCATGTCAAGTGAGAAATTTGACATTTGTTTAAAAATAGGTGAGCCAGTTCACTGTAGTTTTCTGCTGAGCCTTCCATAAGGTCATTTCAGGCTCTGTTGTGGTACCTAAGAGAATCACACCCAAATGCAGAGGGCAAGCTGCTAGGAGACCTTGTGTTCACACTGGAAGTGGGGTGCTCTGAAGGCACCTCTCACAGGCAACCACAATGCTGAAGAAGAAAGCAGCTTCAGGGCACCAGTGGTGTGTTTAAGTGCATAGCAGATTCAGCATAGACATAACTTGTAGCACACTCTGCAGGATTTGCAAAGTGGAAAAGATAAAAAAGTAGATCTTGGTGTCAGTGTCACTAAACTAATGTTTTGAAAGGAAAAGTGAAATTGTTAGCAGAGTATCTGAAGAATGTCAGACATCTTACTGGCTTTCCAAGGATAATGAAGCAAGTGGGCTTGGACAACAGAAAGGATTTTTCGGCTTCATCTTCATCAAAGATGTCTGTAAAGGGTTGAGCTTGTTTGTCCTCTTGGGAAGCCATATGTTAGCTAAGAGTGGAAGGAAAAATAAGTTTGTTATAAAATACAGTAGTTTATGTATTTGTAAGATGGCACATAATTAACAATGGAATGAATAATGACGTGGTACAAGGCAAAAAAAACAGAAAAAGGAAAAGCATTTGGAGAACAAACAATACACCCATTACAAAGAGAAGAGAGGCTTCCAAAAAATAAAGGATTGTCGGAACCATCTCCAATTCCCAGCTGCAAACATATGTTTGTTTATAATGAATTCTTCCTGCCCCTCAAACTGCCTCCTGATGTTTTTCTGAACAGGGTGTAGTTTTTTCATTGCCTTTTCTCTTCCTGTTACAATTAACACACAACTGTAACCTCTCTCTGGGGCATGGTGCCTGAAATGGACCATGATCTAAGACCTCCACTTGTGAGCTTCAGACACAGAAGAGCCCCATCGTGGTCAGTGGACCTACTCGTTGTGTCCACAGCTAGGTACAGGAATAAGGTGTTGCAGAATTAAATCATGGTTTGTGATCTGTTCTGGAATCCCTTTATAAATCCCAGCTCTTACAGGACTGCAAGAGATTGCACTTCCAGCACTGCAACAAAACAACTCAGAAACAAGCTTCTAATTAAGGTAAACTGGAGAAAAACTTGGGGGCCTCTCAAAGAAATGGAGTCCAAAAACGTAAGGAGCTTGGTGAACCATGTTTGAAGATGACAAGAGGGAACCTCGTTTGCTTTAGAGGGCCACTTAAATGCCAACCCCCTGCCCACCCCAGTCATTTTTAAATTCAAAAATTCTACTTCAGGATGAAAATCTGAAAAAGTTCGTTTTGAAACATAGAACAAACGTTCTGACGCTTTCAGACAGAACGACAGGGGGAGTATTTTAATATGAAAACCCCTGCACACAGAAACCCACCCTCCCTTTCTCTCACAGAAACTCACTGGCTGAACTTCACCCGGCGTTTCCAGCAGTTTCCCACCTTCCCAAACCTTTACAACCACGGACTAATTTCCTAATTGAAAACACCCCACCCAAAGCCAAGCAATTAGCCAGACTCCGCCCCCCAGCCCCCATTAAAAGCCTGCCGGGGCCTTGTTCGCTCCCTGCCCCTTCAGCAAGGTCTTGCCTGGCAGCGCAAAGACGATCCCCG
>VWZY01000442.1:67154-88117 GCA_013399075.1 Chloroceryle aenea
TGGGCCTGACAGAGCTCTGAGCACCCTGCTCCAGTTGAGGATGTCCCTGCTCTCAGCAGGGGGTTGGACTGGATGACCTCTGGAGCTCCCTTCCAACCCAGACAGCTCTATGCTTCTAAGTCTCTCTCTTGGTCATTTGGTGTTTCTTGCTGGCAGGCAATACCAGCAGGAGAGCTCCATCCTCCACCTTTGTGCCATTCAGTGAGGGCTCTGACTTGTTCCCAGTCAGTGCAATTTTCCTCCTGGCAAGTGCAGATCTTGGTGCTCGGGGATCTCCTGTGGAGGGTGCTCTGAGGGGCGCAGGCTGGGAAGCCTGGGCTGTGCACAGCAGCACATCATTGCTAAAGAATCAGTAGAAAACACTTCCCTGTGCCAGAGTGCTGCTCCAAAGGCTTTGGTGAGGGAGTGGTAAGATGGTTTATGACTTTCAAGGGCCTTCTTTACTATCTTTGTGGAATAAACAGCAAAACTTGCCATGCAGTAAGCACTGTAATGTCAGTGTACAATGTGGAGCCAGGAGCTGGTGGTATTTCCTTTTTTAGCTGTTAAAAATTTACTTTTTTAGAACTAACTGACCATCTAGATGGTTTTGTGATTTCAAGAAAGCTGAAAACGGCTTCAAGTTCTTCTATCACCTGAAATATTTTGATGGTAAAGATGTTTCTTGACATCTAATTGGTATAAATTATGAAATTCTGAGGTTTGTGTGAATGTGATTATTGATTTTTCTCTCCCACGTCTTAAATCCATGTGACTTTTAAGAGCTGGCTTACAGATCCACATGAATTTGCCATGCTTTCCTACTAGGCTGAGCATTGTTAATGTTATGCCTTGCTGTGTGGTAGCACCACATTGATTAAATGAATTAGTAAAATGAGAGCTGCTTATAGCAAGTCAATCCTGGAACCTGTGCTTACTGTAGGTTCCTCTAAATGTAAAAATACATTTATAGTTTGATTCCCTTAAATGAGAAATGCACACATTATTTGTTTATCTTTGGTCTTTCTTTCATATTTTAAATCTTTAATATTAAAAAAAGAAGTATTTTTAACCATCATGGGTAGTCAAATTAAACATGGGTGTTGTGGGAAAACCTTGGTGAGAGCTCTATCATAACAAATATAAATGAAAAATGAAAACTTGCAGTACTGGAGTACTTAGAGTTTGTCTGTGTTTAGTGTGGACTAGGAAAAGCTAGTTGGCAGAAACAGCAGCAGACTGCATTATAAGAAGAGGAGTTTTAGATCACTAAAGTTACAAACCCATGTGTATAATCTTCTGCTAAATGATACAAAGCAAATGGGAAGCCAGTAACGACTGGGGTTGGGTGCAGTTGGACACTGCCTGGTGTAAGCTACTTTTCATCTCTAAACGAGTGTGTTCACCTTTCTTCAACTTATTGTTTGTTTGTTTTCTTTGTACAGTGGAGAGAATGAGGTCTTTGAAGTCGTAAAGGTTGATTGTACACAAATGTATCTAAAGCACTGATGTCTAACCCCACTGATTAACAATCCATATGGAATATTATGTATCTGATGTTAGCTGAAATGGATCTAGTCTGGAAACTGTACAACTGGCATTGCTGATGTCTTGTGTTACAATGGGCTTCGGTTGCTTTATCTTGTGTAATATTTGGACTTCTGTTTTTTAACCTAGAGGTATTTTCTTGTTGGAAGTAATCCTGCAGAAACCAAATACCGTGTTCTGAAAATAGATCGCACTGAGCCAAAGGATTTGGTTATAATTGATGATAAGGTGAGTGCTTCTCTATTGTATTTTATTTTAGTTATTCCAAATAATAGTCTGTGTTGAGCTGAACTTAATTATTACATGTTTAATCTGTTTTAGCAAAAGTATATTACAGAGTCAGAGTCGTGTAACAGTTGAGGTTGGGGCAGAAAAATCAAAATAGGTTTAATTACCATCTAGCTAAATTTTTAGCATTTCTGATGTATCATATCTGAAGCAAAATAAACAGTGGCAACAACTTTTAATGTACACAATAGAATAAGACTGGATTCCTTTCCAGGAAGTTTATGGCTTGAAATCTTACTACTGAAGATTTAGAAATGTTTGAATTCAGGTGTGACCATGACTATTTCTCTTGCACTGAATGGTGAATTTTGTGCATAAAAACTTGTTGGTAGGACTGAAACAGGAGACAGAGGATGTAAAGCAGGCATTTGGTTTATTGTATATTAAGCGAATTCTACAATTCTCTGACATGAAATAACATTTAACTACCAAAGCAGTAACTTAAATCACTTTTTATTTCAAAGCATGTGTATACGCAACAAGAGGTGAGGGAACTCCTTGGCCGTTTAGACCTGGGAAACAGAACAAAGATTGGGCAGAAGGGCTCTTCTGGGTTATCACGAGCTGTCTCTGCTTTTGGTGTAGTAGGTAAGTGTTTTGTTTGGTTTTATAAACACTTTTAGTTTTTAAGGAGGTGAGGCTTCACGTGTCACACTTTCTCTCTCCCCTTGATTTTATTTTTTAAAACTGAAGAGGATTGAGAAGTTTCATCCTTGGTGATGAATAAGTTTCTGTGTATTTTGTGAAAAGAGGTGGCCAGTGCAGGGGTGAGAGTTGTGCTGTAACTAGTGGGAGGGAGATCTAGGAAACAGCCAAACTCTCATCACTGGTGAGGCTGCAGCTCGAGTACTGCGGTCAGTTCTGGGTGCCACGGTATAAAACAACATTGAGGTGCTGGAATGGGTCCAGAAAAGGGCAACAAAGCTGGCAAAGGGTCTGAAGAAAATGTCTTACAAGGGGCATCTGAGGGACCTGGGGTTGTTTAGTCTGGAGAAGAGGAGGCTGAGAGGAGGCCTTATTGCTCTCTACAGCTCCCTGAAAGGAGGCTGTAGCAAGGTGGGTGTTGGTCTCTTCTCACCCGTGACTAGTGATAGGACAAGAGGAAATAGACTTAAGTTGTACCAGGGGACTTTTAGGTTGGACATTAGGAAAATTTTTTTCCTGAGAGAGTGGTTGGGCACTGGAACAGGCTGCCCAGGGAGGGGGTGGAATCACCATCCCTGGAGGTGTTTAAAAATTGTCTAGCTGTGGCACTTCAGGACATGGTTTAGTGCTCCTGATAATATTTAGTGGATGGTTGGACTTGATAGTCTTGAAGGTCATTTCCAACCTTAATGATTCCATGATTGTAGGATACAAGTCATGTAGAACCTGGCCTCCTGAATTCCAGAGCTCACAGAATGCTTTTTTAAAAGAAAACAAAGCTTGACATCCTTTATTAGGTTTTACTTCTTCATAACACATCCTTTCACTTTCACTGTATAGTATTTAAAAGTCTAACGACTTTTATATGGAGAGAACCAGGCCAAGGGGAAGGGGCTGGGTTCCCTATCAGACTTTGGTCTGATGTGGTGAAAATGATCTGATTTGGTGAAATTCAAAGGATGGAGGCTGGGATTTTGGTACCTGGAGGCTACAGGAGGAACTTTGACTACTTTTTGACAACTGAAATTCAGTATTCTGGCTCATTCAAATGGAAGCCTTTGTTTCTTATTGTCAGCAGGGACTCCTGTCCTTGTGCAGGTGAGAGCATTTTTCCAAGGGGGGCTAATAAGGCAGAAGAAAATCTTGCAGTTCATTCGATCACATTGCAACCTCCAGCAGTGATAGGGAGAATAATCTGTTCTTTACTCATCCTTCTTCAATCTATAATGCAAAGCTAAAAGAACCAAATATGAGGAAAAGTAAAAATATGATCTGTGAGGATGTTTTGTTCCCCCTCCCTTAGTTAATCTTTGTTGACAGTGCAGCAGTGATTGACTTTCAGGCTCTTTATGAGCAGCAACCCATCAAAGCAGCCCTCCAAGAGCTAATTCATGGGATTTATTAGTTATTGAAACAGTACTTCTGTATCCCTGCTTGTACTGTATTAGAAACAATTCTGGGTTCAGGGTGGTTGTGTATTTCTATTTTTAATTTGAATGTTATTTATTTGTATTGTATTTATGGGTTTTCTGTGCTTTCTCCTAATGATATGCAGTAGAGATATGCAAAGAAGCAACTTGATGAGGAAGCAGGGCTGTGCCCTACAGCGTTAGGGAATGAGGGTGGAGGCTTCAGCATCTCTTTTTTTAATGGCAACAAAGCCAGACACTGCCTGTTCTACCTCCTTAGCCCTCTGGACTTCAGCAGAGTCAGGTGTTGGTATCTGAGAGAGGAATGGTTTTGGGTTTGTTTGTTTTCTCTGTTCTGTGCCCCCAGGTTCTACATGACTTGTATCCTACAATCAGGGAGTCATAAAATAGAATCATTAAGGTTGGAAACAACCTTCAAGATCATAGAGTCCAAGCATTACTAAATATTATCGGGAGCACTAAATCATGTCCTGAAGTGCCCCATCTAGACATAAACCTGAAAAGAAAATTGGACACTTGAGATTCCTCCTTGCCCTGGAAAATTAACCTTTTGGTATCTGAAGTAATTAGGGTATGCCTCACTGTGAACAATAAGAGTCCTCTAAAAAGAAAATACAAGTATCTTAAGTAGACAGCAACTTATTCTGAATTTGCAGTGTCTTAACCCTGCTTGCTAATATTACAAATAGAGTGGAAGGGGAAAAGTGTAAAAACTGTGTGCTTCATTATAGCACTTACTGGGAGTGAATTGTAAGACTCTGTGCCTATGTGTATGTGTATTTTTGTATGTGTACATCGTACATCTAACCTTAAAAACAAACACAAATTCTCTGAAGTATTGAAACAATTCTGGTATTATTGTTTTTTTTCTAAATACACTTGATCAAATCCACACAAGCATCCAACTAATAGCTTTTTAATGCTATCTTAACAGGTTTTGTCAGGTTTTTGGAAGGCTACTACATTGTGTTAATAACAAAAAGAAGAAAAATGGCAGATATTGGAGGTCATGCTATATATAAGATAGAAGATACCAATATGATCTATATTCCAAATGACTCTGTAAGAGTCACTCATCCTGATGAAGCAAGGTAAATAATGATGGTAAACCGTGTGTACTTTTGGAATATTTTTTACACAGTGTTGAACTGCAACTAGAAATTTTGGTCATGGATTTCATTCTGTTAGTATGTTATGCAAACCATTTTATCTTAGCTGATAAATTAGTGTGGAAGAATGGGCCACAGGTTCTGTGGCCCTTAGCCTGGAGGTTACAACTCTTAGAGTCTTTCAGAGCTTTCTGTCCACATCTCCATGTCACCTACATGTCAAAGCTACATCCTAGCAAATGTGCACCAGGAAGCATCCGATAGAAACATCCTTCTCAGAAGGACAAAGTAATGCCAATATTGGTTTATAGTGTTTGGGTTACTGTTCTGTTCTCAGTAGCTGCAGCATCATGCCAATGTCACCTGAAAAGCTCTTTTGTGCCCTTCAAAAAGTGCTGAGTAGATTATTTAATTAGTAATTATTTAACGATTCTATGCTGTCAGAATTTTGCACATGTTGCTGTTGTAAAGTGTGCTAAAGTGACCCACAGTTCAGCTTTTTTTTCTTTCTGTAACTTTTTTTCTGACAAATGAAATTTGAGCCTTTGATCAGCAGAGCAGGGAACCTTGTATGAAATGCACAACTACATCCTGGTAGTATTTTTATCAGGATATAGTAACTTCACTTACATGAAAGTCTGTACCAAGTTTGAATAGTCCAAGTGCTGGATTATGATAAAATAATGTCAGGCAATAAATCAAGCCAATAATAACAATGATTAAAAAAGTTTCCACTTTAAGGTGTGACTGATAGTAAACTTCAGTCTCACCTTTTAGAATGCAACAGACCATATCACCTAACCTACACATTTCTGGTGGTAGCTATTTTATCATTCATCACTGGTGCTTTGCTTTCTCCTGTGGATTTGCAAGGGTATGACTGGTTGAAATAGATGTTTCTTTTCTTGTTCATTTGTTTGAGAATAACTTTGAAAGTTGTTTATTCTTGTGTAGTATTATTTGGAGTTTGCTTGTGTAAAGCCTGGAGAAATAGACCCAAACATGTGCAAAGTAGGACTGCAACTTTATTGATAACTGCCTATGTGAATAGAGACTGGATTAAAAAAGAAAAGGCTATTTGATTTTTTTTTAATCCAGATGCTGACATATTAGTGAAATTCCCTGTAAATTCCAGTAAAGTAGTAAGGGAACACATAGCAAAAGTCAAAATGTATATGTAGCTTAATTTTTTTAAGTCCCCTGAATGTCTTCATGGGGCCTGTGCTGTTAAACTAATATTATTTATTCTTTTAACTTGAATTATTTTGCTAGGTACCTGAGAATCTTTCAAAATGTGGACCTTTCTAGCAACTTCTATTTTAGGTAGGTATTAATTACTAATTACTTTAAAAGTTTTATGTACTTGCTGTAAGATTCTGCTTTTGGATTTTGATAGCCAAGATCTTTAGGTTGCTGTTCTGGGGAAATAAGACACGTGATTACACTGGCTGCCCATGTTCATCTTTGTCTTTTGAACCTGCTTTGCTTTGGTTCAGAAGCAAGGATAGAGAGACAGGTCCTCATCTAAGATAGACCCTCTGTAGGGTACATCTTTCATTGAGCCTTCTAGGCATTAACAATTCTTTCACTTATTGTTTCATAAATGCCATACCTAAGACAAGTTTCTGTGTCCCAGCTATGGGGACAGCAGAAAAATGGGGGAAGTGTGGTGATAAACCTGACAATGGTAGTTAGAAGGCTTTGATTTAAAAAAAATAAACAAAAAAACCTCTCTTGCAAGTACCAAAAAGGTATGTCAGTCTAGAAGATACTCCTTGGAAAATAAAGCTTTTTTTTTGTCACAACTCTATCTGTGAAGACAAAACCTGCCAAAGTTTCATGTCTGTTTTGTGGTTTTACATGGAAAGGGTTTTTCACAGTATAAAAACTGAGAGTTTCTCCCGAACTTCTTCCCCTGGCCCACGGGCTGGAGATGGTGAGTGATCCTGCCTAGAGGGGAAAGGAGATGGTTCTTGTATGACTCCCTGATAAACACATTTATCAGATTAATTTCATTAGTTCTTGCCTGAAATCATAGCATATTTTTCTGCATGGTTTTCATATCAATACCAAACAGAATGAGAAGTTAGTTATAAGGAAATATTTGATCCAAGGGGAAAATGGAGGAATAGCCTGAACAGGTCTTTTCCTGGGATGCTCTGTAAAGGTTCTGTTATATTCAAACTGAGCATGTCACAGACTTTTTTTGTTTGGTTTTTGTTTTTCTTTCTAAGGGATAAGCATGTCAGGTTGTGAATAGATGTGTTAGACTTTGTTATCATCAGTGATACATCTAAATGCCCAATGTTATAGTAATTATTTTAGATAATTAATGAGTATCTAGATCTTAGAGGAGGGCTGGTAATCACTGATGCTGTCTTAGGCTAAAATGGAAATCTGCATGTATTGTGATTCAAGTGCTTTGTAAATTTGGCTCCTCCTTGGGGAAATGAATCCTAGTGGCTTATAAAATTTAACAATTAGAGTGTTGTCAGGATAAAAGACATGAGATGCAGAGTTTGTTACTCTTATGGAACTAATAAACCCACCTTTTGTTTATTCAGCAGCCACTGTCTTATGATCCATCTGTGCTGCAGTCACAAATTTGAGGACAGATAGAGGTTTTGTGGACCAAATTTCAGGCTGGTTTGAGTTTCAGGTTAGAAAGTTATACCTAAAACTTTAAAAACCTCATTTTTCTATGTCTGTGGGTATTTCCAGTGGACTAGCTATTTCTGAGTATCAGGACTGTTTATTGGGACATAGTGAGTTAAGTTTGTTGATATACTTTTGAGCAAAGTCATATGCAGTTTTCAGTTATAAGAAGAATAAAAATACAGTTTCAGCTATTGTTCTGTAAGCCTCTTTTGGAAATCATTTGTATCATTTGCCATTATCAGAATCTGGGTATCTTGTTTAAAAAGTCTTTTTTTTTTTTCTTTTGTAATAGATAAAATAGTACTGTATAAAAATAGAAGTACAGGTGGAGAGTAAGGACTTGCAGAAAAGTCCTGTGCATCTATATTTATTAATAAATATTAACTGTCTATCAGTTACAGCTATGATCTGTCTCACTCCCTTCAGTATAATCTTACTGTCCTGAGAATGCCACTTGAGACATTAAAAACTGAAACAGCCCAGACCCGACAAGAGAGTTTTGATATATTTGAAGATGAAGGACTTGCAACACAGGGTGGAAGTGGTAAGCAAATACACCAAATCAAACTCAAGTTGTTGGTCGTGAGTATATTTAGAGTATGTTCTTCTGAATTTACTTTTGAGAAACATTCACATCTTCTCTATTGATCAATAGTCTCATAATAGTCAGGAGTTAATAAGAGATTATGTAAAGTGCCAATTACAGACATTTGAATCTGAACACTGCAATTTCTATGGGTGATTAATCTTTGTTTTGCTAATTTACATTGCAACTCGGGAAGATAATTAAGCATGCTGGCATTTATAAGTGACTGATTATTCAGCTGATTTGTAAGATGGGAATGAATTGGAAAGAGAGTGGGAAGCGGTAACTGATTAAGTACTAATAATTTTTTTTGTTTCATGTTGGAAAATATTGGTGACAGAGGAACTGTATGAAGTTAGTATCAACTTGATGTAGTTGGTGTTGTCGGGAAGTCTAAGGAAAGCTGATTTCAGTTGCAAACTATAGCCTTTGCTTTGGATATAACTTATTAGTAAGATGACCAGCCATACAGAAAAACATATTTTTCTCTCTCTTGCTTCACAAAAAAAGTTTCCCCCAAAATTCTCCATACTGGAATTGGATTTCATTTCATTCTGTTAAAGTTGATGGTTTTTTGTGTTTAATGACCCTATACTTGTACTCATTATTTGAATGATTTTCACGATTTTTAAAATTTTATTTTAATTTTACTTTTTGGTATTGTATATGTGACACCCCTTTTTTCCTTATTTAATCATGAAATATCAGAAATAACAGTGCTACCTTTGATTCTTAATCAATACATTGCTGTAAAAGTGGCTTTAAACAGCTGTGGAGCTTCACCTAGACTTCTTAGCTAGTAATAGACCACTGTGCCTTTTAAAACCATCACTGATAAGCAAAACAGTAGGATAGAGAAAATTTGCTACTATTTTGCTTCACACCGTGAATTTGGTGTGAAAACCAGCTTAGGTGCAATGTCTGGATCTGTGCTTGGATCAGTTCTAAAGAGGCTCAACAGCCTCTCCGTGTTACCACCCTTATTCATAGTCACCTGCTGCCTAACCTTGGAGATTGGCCCCTTCCATTTGACACCCACCCTTCAGATATTTACAGACATTCATAAGGTCCTCTCTTAGTCTTCTCTCAAGACTCAACAGCCCCAGTTCCCTCAGTCTTTCTTCATAGGGGAGATGCTCAATTCAATTGCCTTCACTCATTCATTCAATTCCCTTCACCAGCTTTAAGTGTCAGTTGTCATCTTGCTCCTGATTTTTGAAACAGAAAAAGGCTCAGGTTTGAGATCCATAGAAATGGAAATTTTAGTTTGCAAGTCTCCAGTAGCTGCATTTCTTGGTGTCAGTGCAAATCAGGGAAAACCACAGTCAGGTAGGTGATGCTTTTTGTAAAGCTGTGTATGACCTTCCAGAGGTAACTCCAGAGCTGACCCAGAAATGAGAAGCTTATAAAGTCCTCTTAGGAGAGTATTTTTGCCTTGGCTAGAATTCAGAACTTGATTTATTTCCCTTATTATCAAATCCTCTGCTGCTATCATAGAGATCTCTTTCCAGTACTGGAAGTATCAGCAACTTCTGCACAAGGGCACTCAAATACTACAGTGATTGGCAACCACAGAAAAGCTGTAAATCCTCATAAATGCTGAACTTCATAATGTGCCTGAACTTATCTGTGTCTGGCAGACTTCAGAGGTGTGAGTAAATGATACGCTGCGTTGCAGTCAAGAGAAGTCAAAGTAAAGGTCCAATGACTTGGATTTTAAACCAATCCAATGCAGGTAGCCTTGCTTCTGGATTGCTAATGCATTTTCATTGTAACAACTCTACAGGTGTGTTTGGGATTTGCAGTAAGCCTTATGAAAAGTATGTGTGGAATGGCAAGCTCCTGGAGGCAGTAAAAAATACAGTTCATCGTGACTGGCTGCTCTATATTATCCATGGATTCTGTGGGCAATCAAGTATCCTTTTACTGTTGTAAAAGTTGGCTTCTGGATTGGGAAAAAAAAAAAGTTTTGACATCTAAAATACATTGAATTATTTCTTTGTTATTTCTTAAATATGATTTTAGAATTCTTGGTTGGCTTTTAATCTAATAGCAGGGCCCTGACACAGGTAGCCTGCATTCACAGTGGGCACTGTTTCTAAGCATATATATTTCTTGTCCATATGTTGTGAAAAGTTGTTTGTGTATTGTAATGTAGATTCCCTTTTCAAGAGTTCTTAAACCCAGTTACTGTAAAGGGCAGTGCTCTCTCCCAGCTGTAAAAGAAATTTGGGTGTAATACTCATCACTGTTAAGGAACTTTTAGTAAATCAGTTGTTTCAGATTCATACACCTTTGAGAATCAATTTACACCACTAAGTGAAGGAAAAGTTGCATCTGATGTGTAAACCTTAACTTCTTTTTCAAGAACTATTGATATATGGTCGCCCTATATATGTCACTCTGATAGCCAGAAGATCAAGCAAATTTGCTGGAACACGTTTTCTGAAACGGGGAGCAAACTGTGAGGTGAATTAAATGGGATTTTAGGGGGTCTCCCCCCCTCCCAGTATTGAAAGCCTGAGCTTGGCTGACTGGAAAACTGAATTGTTTTTCAGGCTTGTTAGGGGTTTGGCTGTAAATTATGCTATTATTTAATGTTATCACAGCTATAATCACATTTTTAATTGAGATAATAAAACTTTCCTAAAATACTAAGTCTTCTTTTTGCACTTAGAGATAATATTATTTCCCAAATAGAAGAAAAGAAAAAGAAATCTGATAATACATATTCAGGGACAAATGGGAATTTAACCAGTGGTGTTCTCACTGCTGTGATTTAATTGTTCTCTGTAAAATATCAGCTCTGAAGTGTCCTCTCTACATCATCTGTGTGTTTCCATTTGTTTTAGGGAGATGTTGCTAACGAAGTTGAAACTGAACAGATACTTTATGATGCATCAGTTATGTCTTTCTCTGCGGGGAGTTATTCTTCTTACGTTCAGGTTCGAGGATCTGTCCCTCTCTATTGGTCTCAGGATATTTCAACTATGATGCCTAAACCACCCATAACATGTATGTACAGATTACCTCTTGTGTTATAGTTAGCACTGTGTCCTAAAGAAACACTTGAGTGAGGAAGTGAAAACTAAAATTGCAGAAATCAATGCACTGTCTATACATTTGTTCTTTAGGAAGCCATAATTTCAGGTAAATTTACATTCTTGATAACAAGCAACCATGCCATACAAACACTCAGGTGTATAAAAAGCTGCATTTCATGAAATCTCATAGAAGAAAAATCTCCATCTTAGACTTCACACTCAGAAATAGAATAAAAAAAAAAAGCTGTTTGCAGCTGTCAGCTTTTTTGTGCTTATTTTGTATACAAGGTTAGCTGCATTTGTCTTAGTAGTGAAGATAAAACGTTGAACCTGTTGTAAGGGGTGAAAAATGTCTGGGCTGAGTTTAATGGGGCCAGAATAATTGCTCTTTTTAAGCATCTCATGAAAATTTTGGTTAAAAGTTTGCTTCCAATTGGGGAAAAAAGAAGATTTTATTTTTTTTAACACTTTTTGCATGACAAGAGGGGAAACTATTTAATTGTATCATTACGTCAGAGAATTAGTATGTGTTTTGTGAAGAGTACTTCTAAGGGGAAATTGTTTAAGTGACTCTACAGCTCACTTTGTATCATCCTGACTATATGTATTTGTTGCAGTGGACCAAGCAGATCCTTTTGCACACGTTGCTGCTCTTCACTTTGACCAAATGCTTCAGAGATTTGGCTCTCCCATTATTATTTTGAATCTTGTGAAGGTACAATATCTTGAATATGTTCTCTGTGTACTTACTGAAAGGTGGTGGAACACTGGAACAGGTTGCCCAGAGGGGTGGTGGAGACCCTGGAGACATTCAAGGTCAAGCTTGATGGGGCTCTGAGCAAGATTTAAGTAGATCAGGTGATCTGCTAATGGGTGGAGCTTCATAATTGCTGCAGTAATTCAGTTCACTGCTGTGTGAGAGGCTGTGGAACAAATCCTGTATGCCACTGTAATTTTGGTCATTACATCTTGTGTTTGTGTTGGGGTTTGTTGTGGTTTTTTTGCTCTGATCCAGACATTTTCTGTGGTGGTATCTGCTTCCACATTTGAGTTTAATTTATTTATTTGGTTTGCTTGACTTGTGTATTATTTCCTTTGCTTGAAACATTCCTTATTCCTTTTTCCTTAAAAAAATCCCATTGAATTTATCATATTGTAAAAGTGTATTTAGTAGAAAAAAAATATTCTATGTGCATGCAGGATCTGTTCTGAATAAAGAAAAATAAGGAAAATACAAAAGGAAGGCTTTTAAAACTCTTAAGTTGCAATAAATGGCAACTAGATAACCTGTTTTGTATTTCTAGAAGCCTTTCTGTATAGGAGTGCTTTTAAGACCATCCAAGAGTCTGTGGAATGAACTTAGGATAGCATTTGTTGACAAGGAAATGATTTCATCTCTCTCAGCCATAGCTTTCAAAAGCCATTGTTATGGTGGGAGTCTGGGCTCACGTGACCTGGACACGTGAATCATTCTGTGCTTTTCTTCACAGGGCTTTTGTTACAGTGGCTGAAAATACAACTCTTTATTCCCCTCTCTGTAGCTGCTCAATATTAAAATGCTAAAATCCACGTTCCCTTATTACTTATATACTGCTGTGAGGATATATACACTGTGAGGACAGTGGGGGGAGGAAACCCTCAATTTTGAACATCATCTTTTTGCACGCTGCTCTTGCTTTTACCCAAATGCTAAATGCTTCTATCTCCAGTACTTTCTCTACTCAGTTTCTTAAATATTGATAAAATATAAATCTCTCTTTTTGTCCATTCCCTCTGTACTACCAATTTGTTTCCATGCACTCTTCTTTGCTCTCAGAGGGTTCCATTTTTCAGCAATGATTATGCAAAGTTGAACCAGGTAACTTTTCCTACCAGTATAGATCACCTGATAAAACCCCAGAATATTTAGATTTTTCTGTCTCTTCTGTTCTAAATTTAATTATACTAGTTATGGACAACTGCCCACTGTTGCTGCAGCTTCTGCTTTTAATGTCTGTTAGATTTAAATACAGATGTATGTGTCCAGGTTATGTACATTTGTTAATTGTCACTTCCTTTTTGTTACAGGAACGCGAAAAAAGGAAGCACGAAAGGATTCTTAGTGAAGAACTTGTTGCTGCTGTGACATACCTCAACCAGTTTTTACCCCCAGAGCATGCAATTATATATATACCCTGGGATATGGCCAAATACACAAAAAGGTAGAAAAGATCCTTCTTTGTACTAGTGCTCTTAGCCACGGTGCAAATAACTGTCTGCAGCTGACTGTGTCACTTTTCAGTTGAATGGAGCTTAGGAGAGATGGGAGAAGTTTATTGAGATCCATGGACAGAATCAAACTTCAGATTTTGAAGGTTTTTTTAATGCTTTCTATGGTTTCTTACCAGAGATGGATAAATAAAGCTGTGATACGAGTCTTCCTTTAAACCATTTTTGTTATTAGAAGACTTTCCAAGTAGTGTAAATTTCTTTTTAGTATTAATGCATCTTAACTGTGAATGGGTTTTGTCTCTCTCCTCAGCAAACTTTGTAACGTCCTTGATAGACTGAATGTGATTGCAGAAAGTGTAGTAAAAAAGACTGGATTTTTTGTAAATCGACCTGATTCCTACTGCAGTATTTTGCGGCCAGATGAAAAGTACGTATAATTCAACTGATGCATCAGGAATAACATCTCTTCCTTGGCAAGCTGTCTGGAATTTGTGTGTTTCTTACATTAATTCTTATTTTAAGGCTCAGATTAATATGAAAAAATATAATTCAATATTGTCATAGCTAAAAGGATGGCATGTTAAGACATATACAGAAATGCAATACCTGGACAATATGTGGAAATACTTTGTGTGGCTTTGGAATGTCTCTACTGTAATGCTAGATTTTTATTATTGTTTATTTTATTATTACTATTAATTATTTTTCCAGTGTGGTTTAAATACAATGTCTTCCTGCTGCATAGAGCTTTCACTGCTTTTTTGTATAGAGATGTCAGTTTTGTTTTGTGGCAGGTTTTTAACTGTCACTGTTTTTCACTGGCCAGAGCAATACATGGTATGATTTGTTAGTTTTTAAAATGACTTGTGAGTCATTCTATTTTGTTTCTCTTCCAGGTGGAAAGAACTGGGTGGTTATGTGGTTTCCACTGGTCGCTTGCAGGTACTAAAATACACTTTATTAATTCATAGTTATAGTGATGTAAATCAGCCCTCCCAAAGCACCAGTGAAGCATTTCACTTAAATGTCTGATTGGTGATTCACAGAGTGCTCTTAAATTACTCTTTATGGTGAGCAACATTACTGCCATCTATCCCAGAAATCCAATTGGGAAATAGGACTTAAAGTTCTTGCCTAGTACTACAAAACCTGATGCTGTTACGATTGTATTTTTGCTGGAGGTAGTCTGAGAAATGCTTATATTTTAAACTAGTTTCCATTACTATTTAGTCTGTAGTGTTACCTGTGCAGTGAAAGTTAAACCAGCAGCAATTTAGTAAACTGAGGTTATATTAAGATGTGTTTCTTGCAGCTCTTTGTATTAGAAAATAACTTCAGGTGCATTATGGAATTGAAGAATGGTTGCAATAGTTACAGCATACTTGAAAACAAGGCCTTCTTCAATAAAATACCTTAAGAGTTTCTTTTCAAGGGGAACTTTAGGGCTGGTTGTGAGTGGGAGAGATGCAGTTTGTGTGAGGATGGAAGCAAGAATTCTCTGAAAGCAGGCATTGCCACAGGCTGGTGTAGCTTGCTAGAGATAAATTGCTTTTAACATTTTTTTTTACCAACATCTTTCCTCAAATTTTTGTGTACTGACATACTTTGCAATTTGACCAGGCTCAGAGAGTAGGAAAATGTAATAATATGCGTGTAGTAATTTGTTAATTAAGAAACATTTCTTATTTGGATTGTTTTACCAGACTGGAGTCCTCCGAACCAATTGTGTGGACTGTTTAGATCGCACTAACACAGCCCAGTTTATGGTGGGAAAATGTGCCTTGGCATACCAACTCTACTCATTGGGCTTGATTGATAAACCAAATTTACAGTTTGATACGGATGCTGTTAGGTAAGATAGACTAATAAAGTGTGTCATGAGTTTATTTTATTAATTTTATGTCAAGATGTTCAGGAAGGTTATGTCTATGTAGAAGAAAAGTGCAATTCTTTCTGTTGGAATCAGTTAATTGTGTTTATTCAGCAAAGTGAAAACCTTCCATACTTGAGATCTTCATGGTAAAATCCAGTCACAATGAAAATTTGCTCTTCTGGACAAGTATGTTCATCAGGCTTCTTACAAGATAAGTCCTCAACTTCATTATCTTTATATGCCTAAACGTAAAAGCCAAACATTTTCCTATTAAATAAATCTAACAAAATCCCCATCCCAGTCTCTTGCACTCACTCCACTTGCTTGACACAAAATGCTGATAAAAACTGAGAAAACTGTATGCTATCATGGAGAATGCCAAACTGATACTTGTACAGAAGTACATCCTACCTTGCCATTTTCTACTTTTCCTTTTGAAAAAAAAAAAAGTGCTTTGTGATTTATTGAAGACAAGTTTTCAGCAAAGTTGTTCTCTCAGATCAAGTGTCAGTGGAACTTAGTCAAGCATCCTTAAACCATCTAAGAAAACCAAGCATTTAAATTGAAATGCTTTGGGGGTCAGGGGGGACTAAGCTCGTGAATATGCTTCAGACTCTAGGATTCTAACTAGAGGGGATCAGCAGATGGACAGGTCTCTTGTATCCAGTCTCTGTGGTATCACTTCAGCAGCTGAGGTTGTATTTTACTAGCATTCCTTAGGCTTCACTATCTCCTCTCTTCCCACCACTCTTTTGGGAGCCCAAATGTCCTCTGCTACTCCCTGCTGCAGTAGTTCCATGTTTCCTATCTTGTCTTTCTCTTGGTTCCTCTTTATGGCCCAGCCACCCAAGTTTCCATCTCTTACCATCATCTCTTAAGATTATAGAAGCTGCTTTGTCTCTGATTTTCCTAATACCTTATTTCTCATCACCTCCCTGAAATGTAGCTATTAGCCTGGCATAAAAAATTACTTTTATCTAGCCACATTGGACTTGGTTTTTTCTTCTCTGTTGCACTAGGTATATGTCTGTCTGGAAGAGATTTTGTCACCTGTTAAGACTTGTTTCTGAATTACCATGTTCAGAATAATTACAGAATCCTGCTCCATAATCCAACAAATTCTGATGACAGGCATATGCTATACTCTCTCCCCATACAGCAGGCTTTCCTTGGACCTCCTGCATTCCCGTTCCCTGCTTTGACTCTCATCCTTCCTGTGCCTCTTCATTTACACTATTGTATCTGGCCAAAGAGGGTCACCTGTAGCAAAATGTCATCCTTCATTTACCTAACGTATCTGGAAAACTATTTTTTCATCACATTCTTTGACTGTCCTTATAATTCTGATTTTTCTCCTACGCTCTCACAGACTGGGTCCAATCCAGAATTTCTGTTGAACTACATTTCTGGAATCAGCATTTTATTTGGTTGGCCATCCTGAAGGATAAAGAAGCAATGTGTCTTCAACAGTCCAGTTTTTGAGTCTGACAGGATGACTCTTCTTAATGATTTTGTTGCACAGGACCATTTCTGCAAGCTCTATTCTTTAATGATTCCTTCAGTGTAATTGTCAGCCTGTCTAGGGAGTTTCCTAGACAAAGTGGACCTTAGCAGATTGTTTTATCATATGTAGTTAAATTTCTCTTTACAGAAGGCTAGTCTTTGACTGCAGACTTACTATTTTGAGGCTGTGAAAGGGTAATTTAATTCTGCAAGTCCTTTCCAAATCAAGTGGATCAACATCCTTAATGAATTTAAAGTTGCCTGCTTGCTGTGAAGCTTAACTGTAAGTTCATTGGAGTTCTGGTCATCAATACCCTATGACTGACTGGGGCCTTTCTGAGAAGTATCATCCATTTACTTGCCAGTTCTGGCTTCTAACCTTTTTTCAGCTTTTATCTGTCTTTTCACTTGTATTTAAACAACAAATCAACAGAAGATCTTAAAAAAACCCAAACAAACCAATCCCCCCAGCCCAAAGAAACACACATGAGCTTTGAACAATGTGTGGAAGCAATTGAGTTTTGGATTGTTTGTTTGTTGTTTGTTTGGAATGTGTGTGGTTTGGTTTGATTGTTTAATAAGCAATTATTTCCTCCTAATTGATCTTTTTGTACTGGGAAGGGAGCAGATGATGTGCTGGACAGCTATTTTGTTTTTACAGAAATTGATTTGCTGCTCAGATTAAGTGTTCTTCACCCAGAACCTTTTGAGGAGGACTTCAGTCAGGTGGTTATTGGGTTACTTATGTAGTAACCCTTTACTGGAATATTTCTTAAGGGAAAGCTTTTGTTGTGTTGGTTTGGTTTGCTTGGTTGGTTTTGTTATTTATTTTGTTGTTTTGTTTTGATTGTTTCTCTCCTGCTTTGCACTTCTTAAGGACTGCTCTCTTCTCAGGTTTTACAGTGTATCACATGCAGATGCCTGAGTTATTGTGTCTTGCTCTACTGATGTGAAAGAAGTTTGCACTGGTTTGGTAGTTGTGTGGTTTTTTGGTTTTCTTCTGTCATTTTTTTGCCTCTGAATTAAACTTTCAGCCTTTTTCATCCTTGTCATTGTCTTGCGCAAGCAAGGCTATAGTCTCCATTTCTGAGAAGCACTTCTCAGCCTGTTATCTTTTAGGTGTCATCTCCTTAGGATAGGCTTTTTTTTCCTGAGACTGCGGTCTTGTTTTTGTCATCAATGGGGATTTTCTCAATCGTTTTTGCAATTTTGGACTCTTCTCAGTTTGGAGCCTACTGTGAACTTCTTGATGCTGGAAGACTGTCGCTTTTATCCAGCTCTCTTTGTTCATCTTAGCAGCCAACTCTTTCTACCACCTTCTTACATCATGTTTTTCCAGCTCCAGCAAATGTTACCTGACTGTCATTCACATTTCTTACACGTGATGTTTATTTGGTTTGTCCCTGTGAGCGATCATTGTACCTAAGGAGATTTTTGGAGAGTTATGCCAACTTCATTCCCAGTGGACTTCACAGAAAACATAGCCTTGAGATACTGATGTATTCTGTCCCAATGAGTGTATTTAAAATGCCTTAGTTTGTGAAGGTATATTGTTTTCTCCCCATGAGCTAGTAGGACATGTTAATCTGCTCCCTGAATCTAGAGAAGTGCATATTCTGTAGTGTGAGTGCATCCTGATATATTATAAATTCGTGAAAGTCTTACAGTCTGGTCCTTCTTAGTAATTATTATATCTGAATAAAATTACCACATAATTATCTGTATAAAGAGTAGAGACATAGGCTTAAATTTCAATGTTTGTAAGTTAATAGCACATTTAAGTAAATACTTGTGTTTGTGAACTGGCAGAAGTACTAGGAATGTTTTGGTTGTTGAACAGAAAGACTTTATTACAATACTTTATTGCTTTTTTCCTCATAAAAACCTCTTTTCAGCAGTTGGACAGATGACACATTTTGCTTTTTCTTCAGATTATTTGAAGAATTATATGAAGATCATGGAGACACACTTTCTCTGCAATATGGAGGCTCTCAGCTTGTCCACAGAGTAAAAACCTACAGAAAGATAGCTCCATGGACTCAGCATTCCAAAGATATCATGCAGACACTCTCGAGATACTATAGCAATGCTTTCTCAGGTAAATTTAAAGATAGGGATTCTCTATACTATAATTTCCAAATAATCCAGTAAAATCTGATGGATGTCAAAGGGGTATTCTGATTTGATGAAGTATTTATAACCTCTGCAAATGCATGTTGTAGCATGCAGCCTGACATCATCATAAAATAAGATGAAATAATGTAGGAAGTGTTTAGAAAATGCACACCACACATGTGGCACTGAAACTGCCAGTGACATTTACAGGGCAACAGAGAAGCAGGAAGCTGTTAGAGAGCTGTTAAAGTGGACTGAATGGCTTCAGCAGATTTCAGGAAACTGGAACAGCTAAGTCTAAACACAGGTAGAAGGCTTCAAGTGGAGTATTTCTTGTGATGTTTCTGAAGGCTTCAATCAAAAAGCAAGCTCTGATGCACACAATGATTTTGTCTACTAACTGTTGAATCTGTGGTAGAAAAGATAAAATTAAATTAAAAAAGCAAGGTCCACCAAGTAAATAAGTTGTAAAATAGCAGCTTTCTCCTTTACTAACCTGTATCATCCTCTGATACTGTTCTACTTTGTTCTGAATAACACTCCTAAGAGAAAACCTCTTTGAAAAATGCTGAGCCATACCTTATGCAAACTAACTGGCAAAACTAAACTGCAATTATTTAAAAACTAGATCAACTTTTAAAACAGTGAGTTGGAGACTGGCCAGAAATACTTCAGTAATCTCAGCTTTCTTTGGCTGGTTATTGCTTTTGTTAGTGAGAATTCTGCACTTGTAACAAAATAGGAGAGCACAGCATTTAAGGTACTGTTTCTGAATTTAATTCATGTCATTTATGTCCTCATGTTTTCAGTGATATGATCTCTTAATTGTTTGCAGTGGCAATAAGGTATGGCTTCATCAGTTCTTAGGAGCAAAATGAAGCCCAATTGCAGAATCCCTTGTACTGATAAGTGCAAGATGCAGCAGCTCTGAAGCTGTTCACTTTTATTCTAGCCATGGAAATGGTTACATGGAGGCTTGAGCAAAGTGGTAGATCCACATTGGTGGTCTGCTTGCAAGGATAGTCATGATATGCACGTGTTTTACTACTAAAATAATTTGTTCTGAAAAAGATGTTTACAAAAAGAAGAGAAAATACAGAATAAAAAAAAGTCCTTGTAGCTGACTACACAGAGATGTGAGGCTTTCCTGCAGCCAAGAGAAGAATGAAACTTTCATAAAGGTGCTGCACACTTTCCCCAACACTGGGTATTTGATTCCATTTGAGCCAGATGATTTTGGTGTTTATGCATTCCTCCTGTTTGAAGATGGTGTTGTTGAAAAAAAGCATTTTTTCTATGGAATTTTAAGTTCTTCATTTTGGTGAAATTGAAAGGTTCACTCTCCAACACTGCCTGTTCAGGTGGCATCTGCATGCCTCTTAATGTGACACCTCAAGAGAGACTTTTGACTGGCTAACCAGTTCATGAGCCAGCATTTCTTTAGTTTCTGATCTGAGAAACATTTTTTTAATGCTTATGAATTTTATGTACTGGTAATAAACAGATTCAGAAAGTTTTTGTGATTTTCCTGAAGTCAGACAGTGTACTGGAATCAGAACAAGATTACAAGTGGCCTGCTAACACTGCTTCCTAAATAAAGCACTTGGCCACCCTTTTTCTGTTTGTCTGTTGCAAAAAAAAAAAATATATACAATTCTAAAAATAATTTACACTTCCAAGAAAATGGTTTTATCTGTTGACCTCAAAGCTCTTAGGGTAAACACTGGTAATTAAGTTGCACAGGTGAGAAGTAAGACATGTGTTGCGTAAGTGAATGGCCTAGAGATACAAATCTTGTAAATAAGACTTGGGCTTGTAAGAATGATAACTTTGAATGCAGTTTCACCCTCTGACGTGTGGTTCTGTGAAAAACAGCTTAAATAAAAACATGTACCAACTGAATTAACCAGTCCATTGTCCAAAATTGTCTATAGCAGCAGTTGATTAAAGCATTCACAGAATCATCTAGGTTGG
>VWZY01000451.1:5875-16363 GCA_013399075.1 Chloroceryle aenea
GGTGGTGGCTGCCCCATCCCTGTCCCCATTGCAGGGGAGGTGGCCGGGGCTCTGAGCACCCTGCTCTGGCTGCAGATGGCCCTGCTCCCTGCAGGGGTTGGACTGGATGATCTTGAAAGGTCCCTTCCCACCCAAACCATCCTATGATATTGAGATGTATCATGGTTTGGTGTGTTGCTTTTTTTACTTCTTCGTTTATTTCCAGTGAACTGTAACAGGTAAAACAGTCCAAGGCCACCCCATAACCCAGCATTGCTCCTTCTTCATCACCCCTTGCAGGACCCAAAACACGGCTGACACATCATCCCTGACCTGTCTGGGAGCAGGCTGAGGCCACACCAAATAAAGCTTACCCCTAAATGTCTTTAGAACTTCCCAAAACCCCACTTCTTTAACACAAAACTGAAATACCCATAGCAATAGAGGAGATGCAGAAGGTTTTTTTTTCAGGAGGAGCTTCGAGTGGCCTGGATGACATCAGTGAGTAATACACCCATTTCAAGCAGAGCCTGATAAATGTCCCCTATGATGATGCTGAAATGCCTGATCCTTTTTGCACTACCACTTGAAATGAGAGATGATTTGTATTACACCAAGGAAACATGAGCAGGATGAGATGATGGAATATCCAGGATGCAGCCTTCTCTTAAAAAACAAACCAACTGCCTCTGATGAACATAAGGAAGATTTAGTCTTCATGACTCTGAAATTGCAAATAACACCCTGGTTTTACCACCTTAAACTTCAGCAGCGTTCACAAGGCTTGTTCTATCCAGAGGAGTCCTGAGAACTTCTCTCTTTTTCCTCTGTCAAGGGCCACAACGTCCTTAGCTTTTGTTTAATTAACTAACTCTGATACAGAACAGATCATCAGCAATTACATCAGAGGTGCTCAAACATGCAGCAGTCCTGTACATAAATCACCCTGTTTGTGCATGGCTAAAGCCTGCTCCTCTTGCATAGCCCAAGGAACTCTGGAAAATGAGATCCTGGAGAAACAATGACACCCAGGGTAGAACAGGGGTCCTCAAGGGAGAGGGGAATGAGGAAACAGCAGAGCTTTCCACAGCAGAGATTTAAAGGTGTTAAGCATGGGAAGAAGAGGTGTTTGAAAGGGGAGGTTTGCATCTGCCACAAGGTGACCCCGTGGCCAGGAAGGCCACCAGCATCCTGGCTGTGTCAGCACCAGGGTGGCCAGGAGGACTAGGGCAGGGATTGTCCCCCTGGTCCAGGGGGGAAGTCACTCCTCGAATGCTGGGGTCAGTTTTGGGCCTCCTCACAGAATTCTTGAAGTGATCCATCCAGTTTAAAAAGGAGATGTTTTTCTACCTGTAATCCCTGGACTAAAACTCAAGAAACCTTAAATTCCCACCTCCTGCAAAATCATTTCAAATAACATTTCTGAAAGCAGTTGTCAATGTTTTCAGCTGATCCTAAAAGCCCTTTTTGAATTAGAGGATTAAAAGTCAATCTCTAGACCAGGGCAGGGGGAAGGGGAAGCCCTGAGTGGACATTCAATAACTTAACAAGAAAATATTTTGTAGAAAGTATTTAATTTCTTTCCTGGGAGTGGGAAAAGTGTGCTCCGATCTAAATGTATAAACCTTTCCAAGTCTCTTTATGAGACTAGCTCCACGTTTCTGCCACACAGATCAGTGACCAAACCCCCTCTTAGGAAGCCAGCTTCAGAGGTGTTAGGCATTCACAGTGCCTGGATTTCAGCCCCTCTGGGAGTTGTTTTGAGAAGGAAATCATCCCATACACTTACACTGAAGTGCTTAGGATTTATGGACCCCCTCCCTGAGTCCTTCTGGTTCTAACTCGGTCACTTCCATGAAGAGAACATTTACCAGGGCTCAGATATTCCCCAAGAGGTGGCTTTTGGACTGGGGATGCTCCTCAGACACTGTGCCTTTCAGTCCAGCACCTGCTTTCAGTTTCATGACAGGGTGATGAGAAAGAAACAGATTTCCTAACAGAAACATCCCTGGATGGAGGTGACAGACCCCATCACCTCTCCAGCGTGCCATAAGCAAACCCTGCACTTGGCTGAGCAACCTCAGACCTTGAGCTGGGCTTCAGGGTGATGGTGCAAGAATGGGGGAGTGTGTGAGAACCTGCTCCCAGGCCAAGGAGGGGGATTTGTCCCACGAGGTTATGAGGAACAAGAACAAGCTTTGGTAAAGGGCAGTGAAACACAGGCCCAGGGTGCCCAGAGAGGGGGTANCACCAACAAAAAACCCAAAGAAAAATCAGACCACGAGGAATATGTAATTGAAGTTCTCTCCCCTCCCACTGTTGTAGCATTGTTTCAATAACTCCAGTTACATTCAACTCAATTAGAAGCAATTAACACATTGCATTTATCTGCTCCATAAACTACCCGTGCTTATAAAGCAAATTACTCAAAGGGAAAAAAATATATAGGCAAATTAAAGACCATAAAGGGGGAAAAAACCAACCCAAACATGTAGAACAACAACAGCAAATACAGGGAGCATAAAGAATGAATCAAGCTCACTTCTGGACCTGGACTTCAGTGTCATTTCCCTGCTGCAGTCATAAAGGAGGAGGATTAATCTGCTCCAGCATCATACAGTCATTTTCATTCCACTAACTGTCTCCCACCTGCTCCACTCCCATCACAAGTGTCTCCTCCTCAAATATACTTCAATTAATTTGAATAAACCCCCCCAGGGAAGAAAATGATGGATCCCCATGGCCAAAGCAGAGCACCCCCAAAATTCAAGGTTGATTTTCTAGGCTGGAAATAACTAAGTGCTGTTGTGATTTGGGCAGTGTTATAAAAGCTGCTGATGACTTGGGAGCCTAAAGAGCTGAATGCTGGGGGATATTCAGTTTTAAGCACTCTTCTGAATTGTCAAGATTAATCACACCATCACCAACTTAAGTATTTATTTTAACTTAATGTACCAAAACAAGCATGCTATACTGCCAGGATAAGGGAAATTAATTCCCCTCCCCTCCCCCTAATCTGAAAAACCAGAATTAAGCTTCCCCTGGAACCTGTCCGCATGACAAACCCCAGTGTTTAGGAGTGCAGGTTCACCACACATTTGCTACACTCCAGTGCCATCTGTCTATAAAAAGATAATTAACATTTTCAATAAGAAGAAATACGGCTGCTTGTAAACCAGACTTGGTCCTGGGCCACTGAAATTCCTACAGTGAATGACAGCTGAGCTGAGGAATCATTAAGCTTCACTGAGGAAAGGGTTTTTACATCAAAAACTTTTCTGGAGAACAAATTCATCCAGAATGTGCCCATCAAGATGCTCTCACTCTTAACTACTCCCCCAAATTAACCTTGAAGTCTTCCTCTGGCATTCTGAAGACCCTGGAGAAGCTGGGTATGGTTCCCCTTTCCAAGACCATTTGGGGACAGCCTTTGGAAAGCCCACAACCTTCAGCAGAGCGAGGCACACACATATAGAGGCTCTGCCAAGAGCCACAGCACCAGGAGTCTGACCCTGGTACAAACTGGGTTCATGAATGTAGAGCTTTCCCTTTCCTCCTACAACCTCCACCAGCCAGCCCCCTCCTCATCAAAAGGGCACAAATAGAGGGTGGGGGTTTGTTTGGGGTGTTTTAAGTCTGTTCAGAAGCTGACCAGGTTTCAAAGAGCTTGACATGAATTTAGCAGAGCACGTTGTCACCCTTTTGCCCACAGGTGTATTTCCACACCCTGGGGAAGCAAAACACCCTATCCAGAATGGTACTGGTGTCAGAAAAGCTACTTGATCCCATTTCTTCTTTGAAATGCACAGATATTCTTTTATTTAATTTTTTTTCCAGGCAAAATGGAGCTTTTGAGATTAAACATCACTTTTTCAAGGTGTGGTTAGAGGAGAAAAGGGAAGAGACATTTTCCTTTGCCACCTCCTGCATTTATTGCCCCCTTTGTAAACACCCAAGAGTGCTACGAGTGTTGGAGACCTGGAGGCAGCCTCTTCCCTTCCCAGTCGCAGCTGTTTTTCCAGTAGTGCCACCTTCTGGTTGCAGAGCCTCTGAAGGGAAAAAAAAAACCCCACACACCAAACCCTTTCCCAAGTTTTCTCGAGAAATGCTGCAGGAGGGGGCTGAGAGGCACAGTTCAGCTCCTTGGCTTAGGCAAAGGAACTTCAGCCCCAAGGGATGGCTGAAAAGGGCTGAAGCTCCTGTTGCTGGAAGTTAACACAGTTCTGGGGGGGCTGGTGCCTCTTTTCCTCCTCAAGGCATTTTGCAAAACAAAACTCATTAAGGATTCCTCCTCTATCTCAAGAAAATTAATGATATACCTCATGTTATTAAAAAATACTATTCCTGTAAGCAAAATGATTGTCTTAGGTAGCTACCAGTCCAAGGAAAGCACACGTTTCACAAAAACAGGAGCAAAAATCATCGACCATTTGCAGACATGCAGTGAACAGTTGGGGCAGTCATGGTTTGGAGCCTCGAGCCAGAGCAGCCACAGAGCCTGGGCAAGAAGAGGTCTTCAGGCAGTGCCCAGAGAGGAGAAGGCAGGCAAAGGGTGAAGCAGTGTCAGGGCTGCAGGTCTGGATGAAATGCAGTGCAGGTACAAGTGTGCTTCTCTCTAAAAAAGCTGGTTTCTGCCAGTAATGAGCTCACCATCCCCATGGGATGGCTCAGCACCACGGTGGCTTCCTACCTTCTCCAGCAGCACCAAGCATGGGGCAGGTGAAGGACTCAGGCAGCTTTCACCTGAACTGGGGGGCTGAGCAGGGGCACCTTCCATTGCTTCACTTTCCTGCAAGCTGCCATCTGCCACCTTTGCTGTTTGCTGTTCCCCTTCCACGCTTTTCAGTGCATCTGAACTTGCTGGCAACAGACCAAGCCCTGACTTGGAGCAGATCTCTCCAGCTGCAAGAGAAACCCCCTCTGTAGCTTCAGGCCCTCCTTTCACCTCATCGATTTCTCTCTCTTTACTCCCAGCTGAAACCTCAGCACTATTTTCAGATGGTTTACCATCAGCTACTGCTAAACACGAGGCCAGCTCACAGCTTGCAGCAGTTGCTCCTATTTCAGCACTGCCTGGAAAATCTTCCTGGGTTGTTTCTCCCGCGTCTTCCGTCTGCATTTCTTGCTCTTGACTCTCTTCAGAGCCTCTGGCCCCCACGTTAATGGAACACTCACAGTAATAATAACCAGACTCCTGCTTCTTCTTCCGCATGGCGCAGAGATCAAGCCGACTGAAAGCCTCTGTGCCAAAGTAGCTGTCTTCAAATTCTTTGTAGAGATCTGGGCAAATTTTCCTCAAGCCCTAAGTATTGAAAGAGCAACGTGCCATCATGTGTGTATTATATGCACACACAGGAAAACAAGTGCATTTTAGAAAGGTACAAAAGAAGACACTCTCCCCTCTTTAGGATAGAAATATCAGCTTGCTTGGGTAGCACTGGAGTTGATACTGAGAAGAAAAATCCACCACTGCTAAAAGTTGTTGGAAGTTTGGCTCTTGCTGACTCATTCTTCCACTGAGCCCACGCTCTGTGAGCAAAAGCATCCCAAAGATATCAAAGCAGGTCAGTTTAACCCACTTATTTTCAAGACATCCACCTAATTTGAGATCTCAAGGAAGTTCTTTACAGATAAAGTAACTTCCACTGCCACAGTCAAGGCACATGTGCAGGAACCACTGCAGTTTAAGACTGTTGAGATTTAAAATCAATAGCTGCCCTGAGGAATTTCTGTGCAGCTCTCTCCCCTGGGAGTTTGATGTGTCACTAGGGATGGCCAAGCAACCCAACAACCCCACAGTCCCCACATCTTTAGCTGGGCCAGCAACAGGCTGCCAGTTTAANAGAGCTTCACAGCCAAGCACACCAAACCATCCCTGGTGACCAAAACACCTCAAAGTTTTTAATTAAAACCAAGCTGCACACCTCCTCCTGTGCCCCAGACACTGCCTGTATCAGAACCAGGCTGGTTTGCTCACCTTACCACCAGCAGCTCTGAGTTCTGATGAAATGCAGAGGCACACTGCACATGGGCTCTTCTCTGGGTCATTTGGGAGGTGAGCAGAAACTCGAGCAAGGTCATAAGATTGAAGATAACTTATCGAGTAGCCAGAAGGTGGCAGGATTAAGGCTGCTCCATTATAAAAAATAATAAAATAATCTCTGACTGCTTTAATACAAGTATGTGAGTGATGCACTCTCACCACCCAGAGTGGACTGCAGTTCTCTGAAGATCTACTTCAAGCAGCATAAAAAGCAAGAAGAAACATTCAGTGTGGAGGCACTTGCTTGAGAAGAGGCAATGCCCAGCACTGGAGGCCAACAGCCCGTGCTGACTAAAGCACTTGGCATGCACACTGGAGAAGGCTGTCACTGTGCACAGACACTGAAGGGGATCATCTTAAGAGCTGAACTCTTCTTTTGGCTCGTTGGAAAGGCAGGCCAGAAAAAGAAACCCTCAAAAAAGAGTATTTTATATTTATCTGAGGGACAGGTTACATGTTTTGAACCCTGCCAGCCAACACATCCCTCTCCTTCAGCAGCTCTTCAAGCTAAAGAGCAACCAAACCAAGCTCTCACCAGCCTCTCAGGATCTTGGAGACACAACTGAAGTCAAAGATGCAGTTCCCCAAGATTAAAGCCTGTGGTTGCAGTAGTTGTTTTAAAGAGAAGCAGCTCCTCCTTCCCCACACACAAGAAGCAGCTCTGCAGCTCCTCCACCAGCACCACCCCAGACCTGGTCTGGTCAGAAAACATCCTCAAGATGTAAAATACAACCAGTGGCTGTTAGGAATAATGTCTCAAGCTCCATAGAACATGGGCTTGAGTTTCATGAAGTACTCAAACTGCATCCTTACCACAAGGAAACTGTTATTGATGGTATAAAGTAATTACTGCCAGTAGATGGCATCATAATAACTAAAATAATATTTTGTCTTATTCATACTTGGGCATCTTCTACCCTTCAGGAAGGTTGATTTTTCTCCTGCAGTCTTGAGGAACAGGGTATCAGAAGCAGCCACTTGTCCTTCTTTCTTCTCCCATTGCATTTTGGTTTTGAAAGAGATGTGGTAAGTTGTCAGTGGTTCCAGTTAATGGGGCAGATCTCAAAATACATACTCAAAATTCCAAGTTTGATCTTTGAGATTAGATCCTGTCTAGCACTGAGCCCTAGTAACCTTCAGGAGGTTACTGTACATGGACAGAGAGTCAAGCCTGCTAGTAACTTAACACACAGCCCTGCTCCTCTTTGGTTTCACAGCCCTGAAGTGTAGAATAATGTTTTAGGAGCAATGGTTTCAAGGTGTAAGCAAACTTGGACAGGAATGATGAATGCTTAGCAGACAAGGGAAGAGCAGAGTGTTGTCTACTTAAGGCAGGCTTTTGACACTGTTATCCCATAAGACCCTGATAGAGAAAATGAAGTATGAGCTGGATAAACAGACTGAGGTGGATTGAACACTACAAGGAGAACAACACTGTTCAGAGAGTAGCAATTGGTGGCACAAAGTCTAGTCAGAGGCTGGCAACTAGAGATCTATTGATCCCAGGGGTCAATACAGGGTTCAGTACTGGCCAGCATCCTCATTACTGCTCTGGATGATGTGGCAGAGTGCACCTTCAGCAACTTGGTTGATGACAAAGATGAGGAGGAGTGGCTGATTCACCAGAGGGTCATGCTGCCATCTGGAGGGACCTCAACAGGCTGGAGAAATGGGCTGACAGAAACCTCATGAAGTTCAACAAGGAGGAGAAGTGCAAAGTCCTGCTACTGGGGTAGAATAACACAGTACATGCTGAAGGCTGGCTATNTTGGGTTTAAAGGGACCTTTAAAGCTCCCCTAGTCCAACCCCTGCAGGGAGCAGGGCCATCTGCAGCCAGAGCAGGGTGCTCAGAGCCCCGGCCACCTCCCCTGCAATGGGGACAGGGATGGGGCAGCCACCACCTCTCGGGGCAGCCTGGGACAGGCTCTCCCCACCCTCAGCATTAAAAAAAAACATCTCTTGTTTCTCTTCAGTTCAAATCTTCTCAGTTTCAAACCACCACCCCTTGTCCTGCCACAGCAGGCCCTGCTATAAAGCTTGTCCCCATCTTTCTGACAGGCCTTATTCAGTGTGAGGGATCAAAGGAGGAGGAGAATGTGCAAAAAATTACAATTTCTACTAATTAAACTTGATAGTAAAAAGAGGTGTGAAAATACCCTGGGCACAAGTGAATTCCTACATGCCTATTGTCTGTTTTCTTTTGCATTAGATGCCTGAACTGATGAAATTCCCCACAGGCAGTATAAAAGAGAAAGCCTCCAGCACAGAACTATCGGTTCCATCCAACTTTGATTGTACCACACATACAGGAGGCAAATATCAAGTCAATACAAAGCCCTGACGTGCACAAATACAAGGTCATTTTCTTCAGCTATTATACCATCTTCTGTTTTCTTTGTGCATGCTGCTTTTGTGCTTCGGGTTTGCAATATATTGACCTCATAAATGTAAGTACTATTCCTGGAAACAAGCAGGACAATATTCCACTGGGAACTGAGCAATCTAATCAGATTTGTTCTTTTACTTTAATTGTATGTAATAAAATCCCATACAATGCTGCAGCAAAGGTTTGAAAAGCACATCACACATTTCCAGCATAAATCAAGGTTCCAGCCTGGCTTCCAACGTGCCATTAATCTTCTTGCTCAGAAGCCACCCTGCCCTATGGAAACAGCTTGACATTGTGTTTGCAGGCAGATTGGAATGGTCACAGCAGAAGGAAAACACCCTGTGCTCTACCACAGAGCCATACACAATATGAGCAGGAGACTTTGTCTCTTCCAGTTGGAGATGAGCAAACAACTGTTGGCCAGCCTGTACACAAGCTTTGCTAACCAACAGAAATTACTTTTTTTGCTAGTTGCAATGATTACTGCTTAATCCTTCACCAGAAGGAAAATAATCAGTAGAATGGGGAGGCAAAAAAAAATTAAATAAATTTGAAACCCAGCTACTTACCCTTCTTTTCAATCTGGGTGCTTTGGAGAGCTTTAAGAAAGTCAGATGGGGTTTGAAATCCTTGCTCCCTGAAATGTCAAGGTTCATTGCAATAAAGCATTCTTCCACAGCTTCTGGGGATAAGATAAAATAAGAAATAATAATTTAAAAGTGTTGGAAGGTAGGGAAAAGAAATAAAATATTTGCAGGAAAGTTTGACAAAGAGCACTTGGAGTAATTCAGGAGGACAGGTCAAAGAGATGGAGTTCTCCTTTACAAAGCATTTATGGGGGTGTCAGTTTAAAAGCTTTGGCTACACGAGTGTAAAACACTAAGGTTTTATTCTGCATTAAAAGAAATGTCTGAGCAACCCCAGAATTTCTACTCTTCAAGGTCTTTCACCAAAGAATTGTAAGCACCAGTTAAGCCAAGCTGATCCACACTTGGTCTCCATGAAGTTTGCAAATTGAGGGATGCAGAGTCTTGTGAGAAGAGCTGGCACAAGGCAAGCCCCAGCGAGGCTGGTGGATGCAGAAGATGAAGTGGTGGCCCACAGTTGTGCTTAGCAGTAAAGAATAAATACCAAAATAACACCAAAATCCTCAGCTAAAGCTGGAGTACTTAGAACCTCTCTCAATTCTTCTTGTTGCCAGAGATCTTTACACCTTGGCTGTATAAAGAGGATGAAGAGTCAACATCATCCCTGGAAACCTGCAACATTTATGTGGCTCTTCTGCCAGACCCTTCCATCTTGCCACTAATCCTTGCTACTCTTCAACTGCTTCAGCAAGGGAAGCAAGTTCAGTGTTGATACTCACGTTGGAAATCATGTATCATATATTTGATGATCTCATTGCTTCCATTACATTTCCATCTACCAGGAAGTTTAACTACACGTGCATTTACTAGTTTATCATCTACAGTTGTATCAAGGCCAAGTCTCTGGCTTAGAGCTTAATTAATACATTAAAATGTTTCATCTTGGACTATTTTGAGGGAACAGCAGCTGGGGCTGTCTGGTCACTTTGCCAAGGCAACTGCTTTGTTTTCCATCTGGAAAACATATAAAGAATAGGATGCAATTGCCTGAACAAGCATCTAATGCCCTTTTAGATGCCCTACAGGATGCCCACCCAGCCTCCAGCCACCACTGCAGAAGGCTACAGTCTGGCTGTGGGTATCACAGATGCTTTAGAACACCTAAGAGTGGTGCTAGATGATTATGGCTCGGTATCAAATAAGCCCTGAGGCACCTCTGGTACTTTGTCAAATAAAACACATTAACATGAAGAGTTTCTGCATATTATTACTACTGCTTGTTCCCATGCTAGTAGGTCAAAGTACAGCAAGCCACAAAGAACACACGCAGCAGTAAAGTGTTTCAGGTGCTTCCAGGAAAAAACCCTTTCCCACACATCATCTGGGCAAATAACATCCTCGAGATGCACAAAAAGCAGCAGTCTCAAGCTTAACATAAAAAGCTGAAAGTAGCATCTCCTCACGACCCCAGGCTGGGGATGAAGGGATG
>VWZY01000471.1:0-16804 GCA_013399075.1 Chloroceryle aenea
AAACACAGAAAAAAAAAAAAGTAACATCAAAATATTTGGATTTGTAAAAGAATATCAGGGTGTTATTTTTTTCATATTTAAAATTAATTCTTTCTAATGAGCTCCCTGCCATCGTAAAAAAAAAAAAAAAAAAAAAAAAGATGTGAAGATCTCATTAACAAATACAATACTTCTATTCCAGTAAACCAAAAGTTTTTAGACACTTTTAAAATCTGTGTTTCAGTTATTTTTCTGGTCTTCTTCAGGCTTGCCAGACAGCTAAAAGCCACTTGTTTTCCCACTGTTAGAAGAGACAGATAGTGAAAGACAGTTTTTGCACAAGAATTATCAATTGAATAATCAAGGTATATCCAGGAATAAATAATATTTAGTATCTCCTTGCCAGAGATGAGGAGACAGAGTTCAGCAAGGGTATGGTCAGATCCACTTCACCCTACTTGAGCAATCCAGCAATCAGGCATCTTGTCTATCCATTTGATGGAGGCATCTGCATAATCAGTGAAGGACAGTCATCTCCATATGAACACTCTGAAGGTCCCAGACTCTCACTGACATCAGAGTTGCTCTGGTAAACTAGTTAGATATTTTCTGGATAACAAACCTAATTTTTGATGCCCAAAGCTTAATGAAGGACATCCCACTTTAGGATCCTGAACTGATTCATGCAAGATGGAAGAGATGAGCTATACCTGCTGCCTGTTCCTGTGTGTCCCAGGGGAATGTGGCCAGCTTGGGGAGGGGAGCTCCTCTCCACTGGGTTTGCAGGTCAGGCACTCACTGCTGCTGGCATTTGATTGAGAAAACAACACCATGCCTTCTCCTTACAGAATAAGGCCTTGAAGATAGTCCAGGCCTTTTAGGAGCAGTAGGAAGCAGGTTGCTGTCTGTGTAGAAGACAGCCAAATCCAGGTCTCATGCAAGCAGAGATTTTTCTGCTTCCATGGACATTTACCTACCCAGATCTTACTTCAAGGTGCAGACAACAGGAAACTCATCTGGGGTTGCTACCTGAAGCCAGGTAGGAGGATCTCTTGGGGGCAGGATACAACCTTCATGACAACCCTCTGACAGGTTTTCCCTGTCATCTGTGTCAGGCTGGCACATGGGAAGAGCAATAGTGGGTGGGTGTGGGAACACACAGCTGAATAAGAACAGCTGTATTAATTCTGTCCTGCCAAGTGCTTCAGGGAATTGTTCTTTCCACCTAAGTGAGAAAGGTCAGTCAAGAAGGAAGCCAATGTTCTCAGGCATATAAAACCACTTGGTATTGGCTAAAAGATCATCCAAATGACCAGGCATTTTGAAAACGTTAAAAGGTATATCAATCAAATCAATCAAAACAGAAAAGACTAGCCCAAAGAGGAAACACACTGGAATTGCAGAGAAAGAGAAACAATTACTTTTAGAAAAGAAATTACATGTATGCACACATTTTAACTGTGTTAGTAGTATACAGCCATGGTGTCATGTACTAGTCACAAACCAGAGCAAGATTTTGATCACTTGGGAACAGAATTAAGACTCAAAAGAGAGTCAAGTGCCAAATGTTTTTATTTGCCTGATGACAAGTTTGCAAAGCAGAGAGAGAGAGAGGAAGGAAAGAACAGAAGGAAAGAGTCAGTTGTGATAGCTACCACCACAGATCTGTGGTGTCCCATTAATCTGATTTGTTTCCAAGTCTGGTGGGAGAATGTTCCATCCGACGCTGGTTGTTCCTGCTCTTTTACTGGGTTGTCCTGTTGAATATTCATCCTTCTTCAAAGAACTATTTACTTCCAGGAGCTGTTCTGCTTAACCACAACTACCACCTGGTGGTAGTATGCATTCCCAATGCCATCTCTGAAGGGTCTTAGGTGGTCCTTAGGGGTCTCCAGACCCCTCGGTCTCCAAGCCATGGGTCTGAACTCATGCACAGGGTTTAGGTTGCAGTTCTCAGAATTAGCTCAGTATTTGAGTTAGCAAGAAAACAGGAACTTCTAGCCTTGTGGGACAGTCATCACTTAGTTTGTGCTTTGATGTCTCCCCACACTGGTGCAGCAATGTTGAGACAAACAGCAAGCAGCCTCTGACACCAACTCTGACATATGGGAATAAAAAAAAAATCCTTGACTTTTCCACATTTTCTTCCCAGAAGACCACAAAGGCATCTCTTTTTATCAAATTACAATGTCAGAGAAGCTGTGCTCCACTTTTCTGTGATGAACCCTATACATGTTGAAGTGAGATGTGTGAGAAAGACACATCTCCCTTCAAATGTAAGGAAAAAAATTAAAAACCTATCTGAGGGAGTATCTTATCCTAAAGCCAAGTCAGATGAAGACCACAAATACTCCTGAAGTTTGGTAAGATCAGCCCAGGTCAGTGTTCTAGAAACTGCCAAAGGATGAAAGAAAAAACAAAAACAAAAACAAACAAAAAAAAACACCAAAAAAAAAAAAAAAAAAAAACAAACCAAAAAAAACCCAAACCAAACAAAACCAACCAACCAACAACTAAAAAATCACAAAAAATGAAACCAATGAAAAAAGCCCTGAAATTATGCAGAAAATGTGATTTCCAATAGTTCCGCTTTCAGATGTTTGAAAAATATGACTGAAGCCCCAGAAGTATGAGATTGACTTAAAAAAAGTTACACATTTTTGTCAATCAATATAACAGTGATTTCTTTCTATCTGCTCATCAATTCTGGCCATTTGGAATCCACTTAGGACACATTTTTGAATTTTTAAGCATATCCATGAGGGAAAAACATATTCAGTTTTCATTCTGTTTTGTCTACAATTACAAGTGTCAGTTATCATATGGGCATCAATGAAAAGATAGTGTAGAAAGGTTATCAGAGCCTCACTATGACAGTGAACTTGCTGGCTCAATGAGGATGAGATGAATAGGACTGGATGGTTTCAGGTCCTGAAGACATTTTGATTTTAGCAAACTGTGCAAGCAGATGTCCACGGTTGTCAACCCCACCCACTGTGTGAAGCAGCCACTGCCTCCAATCTCAAAAGCCTCAATCTGTATTCATTTCACTGCGTTCCCTGTCTGCAAAAATGCTGTGATTACAGAGCTGTGCTGAGCTTCTCCCTGAGCTCAAGGATATGCATGGAACAGAGCACGCTTGGCTTCTTGACAAGCTATGTTCTCCGTGACTGGTTCTGCAGTACTCATGAACTGACACCACCTTTAAGAGGCAACCACCTGTTAAATGTCTCTCTAGTGCCAGCTTGTTCACAAGGAAACTGTCATTTCGGCTTTGATTCCTTTGAGGTGGATACATGAAGTTTGCATACATATGAAAATGTTCCTGGAATATCTGTGCCAACATCTCCATGTGCTTTTTCTGCCTCACTAGCAGACTTGGATTACTGTAAACCTCACATAAACTGGTTTAGCTCCTACTGGCAATTACCACAGCCAGGTGTGAGCATCCAAGCACATGTCCATTTGGAGTGTTCTCTGCTTTAATTATATCTATTCGGAGTCCCTTGGGTAAATCCAAGGAACTTCTCTCATCCAGAGCAGAGGCCAAGTACCAGAGTATTATTTGCTTAGTTTCTATTCTGCACCCAGCCTCAAGCCTATGCACACAAACGGTGTGCAAGTTTGTCTGTGGCCACATTACAGAATAAAAATGTCTAAAATTACTGTGGCCATATAGATTTTCTCTGTTTCTTCTCAGGCTTCCTAGAAGGTGATTTTAAAGACACAATTGTTTGGGGCCAGGAGAGGTGCTGTCTGAAATTTGAAATTAAATACTTTCCCAAGAAGTTTTTGATTGGAAAAAAAAAAGCCTCATTCCTAAAATGTGTTCTCTGGAGACCAAATTCCAGCAGCAACAAACATTTCCAGTACAGGAGAGCTCTGGGTCATCCACACACCCTGGTGGTGTGTAGGCTGTAAAGAAGAGGTTGTCAGCAACAGTAGAGCCAACAGGCTGTGCATTTCAGCACACATGTTCTCCACTTGTACTTTCAGATGGTGATACAGGGGGATCAACGACCTTCCTCACAGATCCTCTGGGTTCTGTGGATTGTTCACAGAACCATGAGGAGCAGGGTGCAGGGGACATTGAAGAGAAGGCTGAATGTGTGGGAGAGAAGATGAGTGAGATCCTCCAGCACAGGATGATGCACTCCAGGTTTTGGCTGAAGAACTTAAGGCACCAATATGTAAATGTTGTCTTCTGAGCAAGCTTTTGGGTTGTTGTCAGCACCAATTACATATCATAAGGCACTGACATTTCCTCTGAAAGCACACTGCTCATGGGACACCCAGCCACTTGGCTTCTTGTCTCAGCCAATTCACTGCATAAAACCTATATATTTATGGCTATGTCAGAGGAAATAGGAGATTTCCACACCATATTTAACTACTGGGACTCTTGAATGCCTACAGAGATTCTAACCATCTACCTCACCCACCTTATGATTGCCCAGACTGTCATGAAGCAGAGTTTTGCTCTTTTTATCACTCATATATCTTTAGCAACTCCACACATGTGAAATTTTCCTATTCCACCATCTGATACTTTCCCATCTTAGACCACCTACTACAGAATAGCCAGCTGAATATGATCGACAACTGTCTCCAGGTGGCAAAGAAGACCGTCAGCATCCTGGCTTGGATCAGCGCTGTTGTAGCCAGCATGGCTAGGACAGGGATCGGAGTCCCCCTGTACTCAGCACTGGGGAGGCCACACCTTGAGTACTGGGAAGTCACATCTTGAGTACTGGGTTCAGTTTTGGTCCCCACAGTCCCAGAAGGGCATTGAGGTGCTGGAGTATGTCCAGAGAAGGGCAGCAAAGCTGGTGAATGGTCTAGAGCACAAGTCTTGTGAGGAGTGGCTGAGGGACCTGGGGTTGTTCAGTCTGTAGGGAAGGCTCAGGAGAGAACTTCTCACTCTTAACAACTCTGTGAAAAAAGGTTGGAGCCAGGTGGCATCGGTCTTTTCTCAAAAGGGACAAGTGATAGGATGAGAGGAAACAGCCTCAAGTTGCACCAGGGGAGGTTTACATTGGATATTAGGAAAAATTTCTTTATGGAAAGGGTTGTCAAAGCTGGTCCCAGGCTGCCCCAGGCAGTCATGGCGTCCTCATCCCTGGAAGGATTTAAAAGCTATGGAGAAGAGGTGCTGAAGGACACAGTTGGTGGTGAACTTGTCAGTGCTGGGTTAACGGTTGCACTCTGATCTTAAAGATCTCTTCTAATCAAAATGGTTCTATCACTCTAGGAATGAAATACTAGAGCTGAGAAAATCAGTGGGGCTCCTCTTTATTATAATTATCATATATCCTTATCACACTTGTCTCATAAGGAAAGTACTTTCCAAAGGAATTTTATGACAGGTCCCAGGAGCTGTCCAGAATGATGTCTTTGCCCATCAACACTTGACTCAAGACTAGTAGTCAAAGTGCATATTGGATCATGTGTGTGAATTTTTAGCCTTGTAGTCCCTCTGGCTTGCAAGAAACCTTGTTTCCTCTTTAAGGTGGAGAAAATTGCTTTATCTTTGCTTGAGGAATCATCTTCCTGCACACCAGTGGCATTGTGCCACGTTCTCCAAGGAGAGGATGGCTGCCTGTCAGGTGTCCTGGATGCTTCTAACTCTAGGGTCTTCTGAAGCCACTGATGAGATAATTTTGGGTACATCAAGAAAACTTCTCAGAAAAAAAAAAAAAAAAAAAAGATAATTCCAGATGTTGTAGGATAAAAGTTATATATGAGACTACATCTGAAGTAGCCAACATCCTCTCTGAGTCTGAGGCATTTGTCTGAAAGACAAAAAGAGGAGTGTGGGAGTGGGTGTAGGTGTGCAGGTTGAGGTTCCATGTAGCAAAGAGATTATTTAAGACACAGAAAAAAAAAACTAAACTAAACAAAAAACATTCCATGGGATGAAATCTATTTTATCAGCCAGGGTGTCTGAAAAATTGGAAGATGAAAACACAGAGAGATGATTTAAGTGTCTCAGAGAGCATTCCATGCCTACCAAGCCTGCTTTGTGATAACATTTACAAATACTCAAAAGGTGTAACTAAAAGGTGTGGAGGTCCCTCGTGGATTCCAGAGCACATCCACATCTGAGGCCAGAAACAAGATGAGTTTTCTCAAATGGGGAGCTTGCTTCAGATCACCTTCCATGGGCTTCTTTTATAAATGAGGAATTTATAACTGAAATACTGTGAAGGTGACATTTGATAATTTCTCAATAACTCATCCTTTATATAAAACATGTGGTACCATGGGCTGGTCTCGACAGCCATATGGAGTCTGTGTGTCATGGTGTGAGTCCCGTTGCACAGGGACTTAAAACCTTCTACATGCAATTGTAACTGTCCACCAATATGACCATGAGATCTCTATGACAGGCAGCACCCTGACATGGATGTCCATGCCCAGATTCCGTTGCTGGTAGATGGTGTTTCAGGTCTCACCAAGGAGGCTTCTCCAAGGCTGTGTTTGTCTATACAGCACCTTTACATCCCGTGGGACAATACTCTGACATTTGTAACTGTTTCTTTTCATTTCCCACAGCTGACAAAGAAGCTGATGAATACTACATGAGGAGGAGACACCTGCCTGACCTGGCAGCCCGGGGCACCCTTCCTATCAATGTTATCAAAATGTCTCAACAGACCAACCACAGAGACAGGCCCCGCCGTCCTATCAGGGCCATGTCCCAGGACAGAGTGCTGTCTCCTGAGAGGATCATGCCTGAGGAGTTTAGCATGTCCTATGAACGGATCCTCTCAGATGAGCAGCTTCTGTCTGCAGAGCGCCTCCACTCCCAAGACCCCCTGCTCTCCCCGGAGCGGTCGGGGTTCCCTGATCAGTCTATGTCACGGGCATTGTCACACACAGACGTCTTTGTATCCACACCTGTCTTGGATCGCTACAGGATGACAAAAATGCACTCCCATCCTAGTGCCTCAAATAACTTGTACAATACCTTAGGTATGAACCCAACCTCTGCCAAGCGCCAGGCATTTGCCTCCCGACGACACAACACAGTAGAACAACTGCATTATATTCCAGGACACCACCATCACTACCGCACAGCAAGCAAAACAGAGGTGACTGTTTGATATGACATCGGACATTGTAGATACTCATTAAGGACTGGGGTGGTCACAACACCCCGCACTGCAGTGGCCTTATAGGCCAAGATAACCTCTGATAACTCAGTGTCTGAAAGGACTTCTCTGACAGTCCCATCCACCTTGCTATTTTTAAAGCCACCCTTTTGTCAGTGACATAAGAAGAACCCAAGCAAGCAAAGAGAAAATAGTGAGGGATAGCAGAGGAAATTTCCTGTTGTGCATCAGTTTCTGTCAAAGAAAGCCGAAGTAATAGACAGCTCCTTCCAAGAGCTCACCCGCATTATCTCATTGTCTTTATGAATTTAGAACTTCTCAGTTGCTACAACTAGAAATAGTCTCATGTAGCCCAAGACAGGGAGGAGGAAATGCAGCACTTCATCTGGGCAGGAAGGGACCCTGTTCTTGGTCCTCATGCCAGCCTTCATGTTTGGCCTTTCTGTAGTAAGTAGGTAGGCTTCTGGCTGCTCCAGACCACTCAATGTCAGCTAGCACCCATTCATCTGTTCTTCCTCACCTTTGGAGCATATTCAAGGGCAGACTTTCCTAGGGGACTGGAAGATCTAGGGACAAGAATAGCCTGGCTGAGAAATGTTTTAGTTTATATTAAATATACTCATAATGTAAAAATATACTAGTGCCTACAAATTGCGTGCTCTCTCAGTGTAGGAAGTAGTGGGGTTGATGTGTTCAATAAGCACAAATAATGCTGAAATGCTTGTTAGACCCTTTTCTCCACTCGTTCTAGCATCTTGGTGTCTCCAATATGTAAATAGGAAGGAGGAATAGTGTTTCTCTTCCTCCAGCTTCTTGCCTCTGAACCTAAAGCACCAGAATTCATTCAATTTTGCACTGCCGACCTATGCTGGGAGAAGTCCCGACTCTACTGAGACCCCTCTAAGGCAAGGCTATCACATTTCATTGAGCTTGAATTCCTCCTCAGAAGTTTATTTTCCCAATAACATTTTCCACTGGCCTAGTTCCCCTGTTTCTGAACATATTTCCTCTTCTCAGTTACAGCCCAGAACTCCATATGTAGCAAATATTTTTCTTAGCCCTTAGCAGAAGCACAAAGCTGAGGGTGTCTGTCTACCAAAAAGCAGGTCGGTAATTTTTTATCATTTTCTCTCTATGTAATAGCCCCCCAGAAAACCTTCCCAATTCCATCTCCACTGAGTACCAGTCCTAACCATGAAGGCAATTACATTTCACGCATATGAATTATATAACCAGCATAATTATAATCAATGGGCATGTTGTATATCTGATATAATGCTAATTAGATACTGTATGTTTGAAAAAAAATTTAAAACATAGACTTGTGGGTTGAGAATTTGTGAGGGCTTTATCTTTGGCTTTTCAGACACATTGAGCTTTGCTTTATTTTTGTTGTTGTTGTTAATTTAGTTTTGGTTTTTCTCGCCTTGTATTTATAGTCCCATCAAATTTTGTAGAACTAACAAATGCTAGAACATACTTCTGTGGCCAGGAAAAGGTTTCAGATGTTTCTGAAGTCCAGCCAGACCCATTGCTGTAGCTGTTACTGCTGGGCACTTTCCAGCACTCACTGTCCATGGTGTGAACTCAAAGCCCCACCACATGCACAAACCCATGCTGCCATTCTGAGCGACAGGCATATTCCCTCCTCTGGGTGAAATGACAGCTCACTTCAGGCTGTAAGCGCATGAGCAAGCAACACTTCCCTCTTCATGTCCTACATTCCCATGCTGAGTCTTATCCTCCATGTCTCTTCACTAAACTCCATTTAAATTACCTCTGTCCTTCTCTCTCCCTTCGAATACCTCCCACCTCCTGGCCTTAATGATATTCCCAGCTCAACAAGTTGATCCTGTAGCATACAACAACTGCAGGTTTCTGTGATCTCGAGTCTTATGTGGAACCTTATGACGCAGCACCAGGTTCTTCTGATGCAGGGTAGGCAGGAGAACTATGACATCTTCCCCTACTGGGATTTAGAGGTAGGTCTCAACGAAGTGGCCATGTGACCTTTTTCTTTCCCAGACTGTCCTGGGGCTGCTGGTCCTAGTTCGTGAGCTTTCTTCTGTGTGAGATTGTGTTCAGAAAGGAGTCCTCATTTCTGAGAAGTACTGGGGCTTTGTTTGAAAGAAACTGAGCTGGAAAGGAATAAATAAGAATCTCCATGGTTCAGATGGTCATTACCATTCAGCCTTAGGCAAAGCTATTCTGGGCACAACTGAAATTGTCTATGGATCAGGGTGACAGTTCATGGCATGGGAGGGATGAGAGAAAAAAGTCTCACACAACATCCCCTTCCCTTGGTGGGCACTTATCTCCCCTGTCTATCTCCAAGCTCCTCAGCTCAGTCACTGGATATTCCTTCACAGAAGGAAATCTCTGTGAAAATATTGCCCTTGCTGAACCTTCTCACAGACTGAAGCTTGTGACTTCTGTGAAGAGAAAGTAAACGCACATGGCTGATGGGGAGGTAGTCCTTGCTGAGGTTCTGGGGATCTTCCATTCTTTCTTGGCCCAAGCAAAGCCAGGATCTTCCCCTCTGCAAGCAGGGAGATATGAACAGTGTGATAGAGGAGAGTCTCCAGGAGTTGAGGTGGCAGAACTGGAAGAGCAGAGGTGACCATCTGAGGCCACAGGTAGGTGAACACTTCTCCTTTCATTTCCATAGATGTATGTCTCAAGGTCTAGTCTTTGTCTAAATGTTCCATTTGTGAACTAAGAAGCTGCTGGACCAGATGCAAATATGGAAATTTTTTACTCAAGTAGCCCATGCAGATGCTGTGCTGTGCTCCAGGCTATTTGACCTCAGAGCCTCCTCTTATTCTGACTGACAAATATCACAGGCCCTCTGCCAACTTCTACCTGGGCAATAATCCTCCAAAGAATTCTTAGTCTCATTCCCTCATCTTTTTCACCCACTCAAACCTTTCAAGCAGATGTGTCCCACAAGAACCATGAAAAAACCTTTCTAGGTCAAATCACTGAAGGGACTCTGCCATCACCAAAGAAATTTTTCAGCAAAATTCTTTGGGAGGATGGCCTGGATGACTACAATTTGTTCCTGGGCACCATGTGTTCCCATGGCTTGTTTTGTGTATTGAAACGGGTTGGTAGCTAGAGCAGTCACATTTCAGAACACACAGGTGTTCTCACATAATTTTAAACTTATTTCTCATTCTCATTCATGTCACTTAAAGGACACCTGTTCCAGGACTAGATGTCATGATTAACAGCCTGGTCCTAGCACTTGGGTTCCCTGTGGTCAATATGTAATGATAATCACAACACTTTCCTGTTCCACAGAGGTATTAATGAGGGCTCATAATATGTCATCTCCGAAGTGCTTTGAGACCCTCTCACAACAGATACTGTAGAATAGCAAAGCATTTTTAATAATGTTATTTGTCACCACTGTCCTGCTGCATCATGGCTGATGTGTTGCAATCCAGTGTCCATCCAGAATGAAAGTCCTATGATGGGGGGGTTGGGGGTGTGTGTGTGAGAGGGTGTGAGCAGTTCCCTAGATTTCCCATTGCACTCCTGGTCAGGGTCCCTCAGGGGCATCAAGAGATGCTGTCACCTGCATGTTGAACTTTTCTGCTTTCATCTCCTCATGTCTGAGTCACCATAACATTCTGCATTCAGAAAAAAAAGCAGGAAGCAGTCACATTCCTCTGTACAGTAAAGTATACTCTGCCTTGATTAATCTAATATACTCTGAAGAATTGATCTGTCTTTTTCTCCAGCCCACAGATGGAAATACATCTGTGGAGTGTCCAGTTCCCAGAATGCATGTGCAGGGACTGGGGGAGGGTGTTTCCTACAAACACATAATTATTTGCATTCCACAAGCAGCAACACATAATAGTGAGCTGCACTGGATTTTGTACAATGCTCTCATCAATACAGCTACATGTATGTATATGTATATATGCACAAACACATTTTATATATACATACATACTATAAAACACAAACATTATGTTCTGACCCTGTATCAAATCTAAGCTTCCAAACTATATTGAATCACTCTTTGAAAAATGGAAAACTATTTTTAATTAGCCACACAGACCACCACATGGAAAGGAAATTTTGTCAGAAGAGTCTTCTAATGCCAGTGAAACATGTTTTAAGGAAAAAATGAAAATATTTTTCAATGTTTTAATGTTCCTTTTATAAATGATGATCTGTTACTTGGGGATAGGGTGGGTGGGAAGAAACAGGAACATTTAGTTGGGAGCAAGCTCTCCTTTCCTGGCCTAGATATAATTTCTGTCTACAGTTCTGCTAGCCTGGCTGACTGCAAAGCTGGTTCCATGAACCTCAGCTTCCTGTATGCATATTTCTCTTCTTGTCTCTATCAGAAGCATCCCCCCCAGGAATCTGTAAGATTCTGGCATCAAGTTTTTCTAAGAGATGGGTCGTTCATGATAGCTGGGAAGATGTCTTCATCTTCTACCACAACAAACAAAATCATCATGAAAAAGGGTACGTTTAATTGTATTCGAAGTAAGTGTTCCAATTTGTGATCTGTTTGCCATCTTCAGTTCATGTGATGGAGAAATAGCTGATCTTAGTTTTGTTTCATATTTAGTGCTTAATTTGGAAGGAGGGACTCTGCTGAAATATATTTAATACACACAAGTTTCATGTTCAAGTATATTTTAAATGTTAATAGGGGAAATACGTGAGAAGGGGGCTTCAATATTTTTATGAAAAGTGTTGTTAGCAATAAGCCTGTGTTGGGGATGCTTCTTAGAGAACCATCACTCCTTTGTCGTATGTCTGTAAACAGATGGTAGAAGGTATAATTTCCAGCCTCTCTCAGCTGGTTCATGGCTCTCAAGGAGGTGCCCTCACAGATCCCAGAACACAGCTGGCAAAACCTATGCTTCACCTGCTTGCAGCCTGGGAACGAGGGTAGAGTCGGACGATCCCATTCAAGCATATTTAGTGTCACTCTGAAAGAAATCTTTGACCTCAGCAGCAAGCGAAGAGGGGTCTTGTGTCTCTGCCATGACCACACGATGTCTGCGAGGCCTCTACCCCCACCACCTCTGTTGCAGGGAGACATGCGCCCACCCTGAATCTCTCTGCCCATCTGCTTTGTAACAGCTCCTGAACTTCTGCCTGCAGACCTGTTAGACATTTTTGTAGCAAGAATTTCTTGGCTCTGAGAAAGACAATTCTTACTGTAATATTTTTAGTTTGGGAGACAATATTTCCTATGAGGAGTTAAGTGGATATTTTTGTGCTTTAGCCCAGTTTATGGATTCCATGTTTATTATACAGTAGTATGAAAAGGAAGTACATTTGTATCTGTAACTTTGCACAGACTCTTGGTTAACTATTAAACAAGCTTCAAGATGAGCAGTATTTGACTGTTTTTCTCTGCATTATTCTTGTTGTTATAATTACCTGTAAAAGCACATTCTGTATGTACTGTAAACAAAAATATTATCAGTTTAGTAAAATCTAGAGTCTTAAGGATTTTTCCACTTTTGTCAGTAACAAATATTTATGGATTAAAAAATAAAGGCAATTTCAACATACACATTGTTTCTTTTTTGATATCTATCGGGGAAAAAAAAAAAAAAGCTATTTTCTTGGCAGCCTTCCCAATCTTTGTAACCAGCGTTTGAAAGGTAGATATCTATATTTCTGTGTGTAGTTAAATAGTATTTATTAAAATGAATGCTACAAGGTCTGGAAGAGTTATTATTTTTACATGTATTTATTTATTGACTTTCATCATCATGCCAGAAAATAGCAGAGGTAGAAGTGAGACGTTACTGTTTGCTGTAAAATTTTGTCGTGCATGCCTACAAGACTTTATTTTAAAGTTGCCCTTCTTAAATTATGCATCCATAAGCCATGATTCATCCTTCATCTAGGAAGCCTTGTATTGCAAAGTCAGAACTTGTGAAATGTCCCTTATTGCTGGAGGCTTCATCAGAGGCTTTGCTTTTACTGTTGTCAATTCTGCACACGCAGGATTTTCCCCATCATTCTTTCAGTTTGTGAGAAGTGCCAAGGAGGCCAGAGCATTTTCCTCACTAAACAGCTCACACCACTACCACAGAGAATGAAACTGCATTTTCACTCCTACCACCTCTGAGTCTGGGGTTTCTTACTGCTGTATCTATCTGGGAAATATGGTGGGGTTTTTCACTTGCTTTTTGTGGAGAAAGTGTAAAATTTTAGCTCTCCATTTTCATATTAATTTGCCTTCAGCATTATGCAAATTTTCTTACATTGAAAATGTGATATCTGGTAACTGGGAAGGGCTGCTGGAAACAAAAATTGTTGAGGAATCTGCACTGTTTCCCAGCCTGAGTGGATGGAGGATGGGAACTGCAGGTGGTGATTCTCTCCCAGTGCAGAACTGCTGGCAGCTTGTGTCTGTACCGCAAGGCTTTGGGAGAAGCAATCCTCATCCAGTTGTGTAACATGTCTGCCCTGTCCCTTCCGTGCCACCTTCCAGCTCCAGCACTGAGCTTCAGAGTAGGGCTGTTGAGAGAACATCACAGGGCTAATGCCCCAGGGGTGGGATCCTGCCCCACCGCTTCCTTCTTGTGCTGCAGAGGTTATCACATCACTGTCTCTCAGCCACCGAACCCCAAGCTCTTCTTTTCACCCAGAGCTTTCTGGTGTTTTGCTGCTCAGCTTAAATAGATTTATCAGGCTTTCAGGAGTAACACCCCACTACCACTGAGAGAAGACAATCATCTTCCAGGATAGGTCCAGTGAGAAGACAAGGTCCTTTTGTGGCCTTTTGGCCAGGTGAGCGCCTGGGGTCTCCTATCTTCATAACAGCATAGCTCAGAGTCAGCAAGGCATGATCAGTACTTCCTAAGAAATCCACGAACACAGCAGTGTTAATTAAAATGCATTTTTAAGGGAGAAGTTTCATTTTGCTTGGCAGTTCTATCCATAATTACCCAATTCTTTGTAATACTAGTAAGAGGTGAGGGACCAATGGGAAATTAGCTAATATCTTCGTTTCCCATAAAAAGTATTAAAGAGAACAATAGGATTTATGATGCTGAGAGCCAATGATGATTGAGATTGAAGCTGGAAACAATTCATACCTCACAGGACAATAAATCCTGTTGTTTTCAACTCCTGTAATAACTTATTTCAGTGCTTTGGTGAAGAGCTTGAGATCTGTTAGCCAGCCTTCATTCACACCATTGCTGTCCCTACTAAGTGATCTCTGCAGGATCTCTGGTGGTAGCCCATATTGGTATCTCCAATGGCCTGGGCAGCCTGGCACAACCCAAGATGAGGTTCCTGCAATTCAGGGTGTTACTGGTGACATGGTAGCATCCACTTTGGTGCATGTCATGGAAGAGACTGAGCACCTGGCCCACCTCAGCACAGGCTATCTCAGCCAGGTCCCTATTCCTGGGTAAAGCAGCAGGCATCTCCCCAAGTCTGCAATGAAGGTTTCAGTGGTCCCTTCACTAACACCCACTTATCCAGAGCATGTCACAAGGCATTCCCACACTATCTGGGGGAAGGTGTGGTGATGAAGACCCGTCCTCACCTCTCTGGGGAATGGTGCAGGGCTGTTCTGGCAGACCTTCCTGGTGGGAGAGGGCAGGCTGAACAGGACCCTGTGACCCAGGAGATATCCTCACTGAGGATACAGAAGCAATGAGCACAGAAAGGACAAGGACAGCTGCAGGCAGGGATTCAGTAAACTGAAGACCTGTACCTTGAAGGACTTGAGGATGGGCCTGGTGGTATGGGTGTGGGGTTACCTGAGGAACGATAACGATGGATTTTGCCAGCTGTTTATTTTCCTTGATGGAGACGGCTTGGTCACAGGTTACTCCTACTGCAGGGTCCTGACATCACCAACTTACACGAGGCTGTCACAGAGCAGAGCCAGAGATGAAAGGAGGCAAAACATTCATTTAGCAAAGCATCAATCCCACCATCTGGGAAGGCTAAGATCTCACACATGAGAAAAGAAAAGACTATGTCCACTCCTTGAAAGAGAAAATCCAGAAACACTGCTGGGAGATCCAAAGATGATGCTGAAGTCTGAAGGGGGACAGAAGTCCATGTGGGAGAGATGGCCACTCCATCAGTCCCATCTTCCCAGAAGCTCTCCCACTCTTCCTAGGCTCCAGCAGAACATATGGGAACAATTCCCAAAGCTAAGGTTTAGTACTGCTCCCAGTTGTGTTGGAAAGAGGTTGAAAAATGATGAAGAATTAAAGGACTGCAGGGTAATTAACACCTGTCAGCATGGGTTTAAGAAAAGCAGATCATGTCGAACAAATTTGAATTAATTCTCTAATGTTCTTACTATTGGGGTCGGTGAGGATGATGTGTAGATGTAATATGTTTAACCTTTTCTACTGACCTGGATCATGTGCTGCTTGACAGTCTAACTGAAATTTTCATTGCTGCAAATCCTTGAGAAAGCTGCTGTTAAAGGAGCACAACAGAAGGGAACTGGCAGATCTCAAAAAGTGTGTTTCAGTGGGTTTTACCCACCGAAGAGCTGTTACAAGTGGCTTTTGGCAGAAATTAGCACAAGACCACACACTTTTCAACATTGAGCTGAGCAATCCAAAAATAAAGATGAAATTGTTGCTGCTAAAATTTTTGGGAGACACAGAGGAGTTGGAATGCAAAAAGAAACAAAAGACAGAAGTTCCAAGTCAAGGGTGGGCTGGGTCCTTTCAACAGAAAGTGCCACAATACCACAAATGAAATCAGATCTGCAGCAACTGGAGCAGAGCTTCTGGGGTGGATATAGATACCCTAGTGGAGAAGCAGTCCAACTCAAAACAGGATTAGGGAAATGCTTTTCAGTCAAGCTTTTACAAAGCTCAGCATTTTAGTTCATTGTGAGGGGCTGAGAGGTGACTAAGTATGAGCATTTTTAAGGGAGCGAAAAGTGTAGGGTATTAAAGAGCTCTTTAATCCAGCATCAGAAGAACTAGCTGATGAAAGCTGAAGCCAGATAGACTACCCCTGGAACAAACTATCAAAGACAGACTGGATGGGTGACTTTTCTTGCTGTAATAAATTCTCTGTGGCTGCTATTGCTAAGTCTTACTGCCACAGAATTTTTTTGACCAGGATACCACCTCTCCCTCAGCTATTTTAATAGACAAAACCTACAACTTACTGAGCTCTTCTGTGAGTTGAAGCTCACTTCAAATCACAAAGTGTTTTCTGCCCACGAAGGAGCGATCTGTTTACACAAGGCATTTCTCCCAGACATGTTTTAGAGCTATGTGTAATCATAAGAAATTAGTCCAGTTTCTTTCTTTTTTCTTTTTCTTTTTTTTTTTTAATAAACTTTTATTAAAATACAATCCCAGCTTCATCTTCCAATCCTCCTCTGTTTTTCTCATGCCAGCTCCCAACTTACATACTGATCAGCTACCAAGAATTTTGCCCAATTCATCCCAGTTCCTCTCCTGTTCCTCTCTGACCACACTTTTCACTGATACCCTGCAAGCTAAGTTCCAGATGCTGTGCATGCAAAGCAGACTATTCCACCTCCTGCACTGTGTAGGCTCAACAGTGGCTCTCTCAAAGTACAGGATAGACAGGAAAACTCCACTCATTTCTGGCCCCCTTGGTCTATCCAACCTGGTGGGACAGAGAGGGAAAGCAGATGGTGCTGCGTTGGCCCATGTGTCAGGAGACAGAGGCAGGCTGGGCAACAGTAAGCCATGATT
>VWZY01000476.1:3461-37566 GCA_013399075.1 Chloroceryle aenea
TGCAAGTGTGGGGAAATGCTGGGGGAACTACAAGCAGGCGCGCTTTTTTTTTTTTTTTTTGGTAATTATTCTTCTCTCTTCTCCCCTCGTGTAGCTGGGAGGAAGGAAAGGAAGAAAGAGAAGTAGCTAGGTCAAATGTACCTCATTCTGCTGCCGGGGCGTGGGGGCTTGGCTGGAAGGATCTAGTTTCTCTTCGGTGGCAGGAAAAGCAGCCGCAGGAGGAGGCAGAGCCGGACCCCCACACATGCCCGTCCCGTCAGGCTGCTGGCTGCTTCTCCTTTGCCTCGCTACTGCTGGCAAACAGGTAAGGCTGTGCTGCCAGGGCCGAGCGGGAGGAGGGGAAGCCAGGTGTTGCATCTCACCCGGCGATGTTTGTTTCTTAGCCTGTCGCGCCGAGGAGGTGGCCAAGTCAGAGCCCGTGGTATTTTGCACTGCTGGCACTGGCAGAGGGGTTTAGCAAAACAGCTTCACCTGCCTTCTTTTTCCCTTCTGGCGTTCGGTTTCTGTTTTTTTTCCCTGCAACTCGGCCTGTCTCTCAAGCTTTTTTAGCTTTAAAGTCAAAATAACCCAAAACCAAATCTCCAAAGGAAGCCAGAGGATCTGAAAGGAAAACAGCCTGCTGCTGCCCAGGGCAGGGTGTGAGAAACCAGAAAATATTTTCAGTGAGGTTCTTGAGGGATTTAATTTGCATGTAGTGTAAAAATACGGCAGACTCCACCCTACCAAACAGATTTATTTAACAGAGCATGAGTACACTTGTCCCTCAGATGTGGGACGAGCACATGTGTTCTTTGCAGCCCAGCTATAGATTTTTACCCTTCCCCGGAAGGGTGCAGTCCCCTTCACACTCTGACCACCCCACCATCCTGAATGTAGGTAACCCTTGAGCAACCCTGGAAGATGAAAAGGTGTTGTGTCCCCAGGTCCACTGGTGGGACACTGAGGCCCACACTGGCTATGTGACGTGCTTGGATGTTTGCCTGTCACTCATGACAAGAGTCGGGAAACAAACTGTAATCCCAGGTCAGCTGCCCCAAAAGGGCAGCCTGTTCCTCCAAAGGGGAAGGATCCGAGCAATGTGGTTGTTTGCAAACAGAACATGCTTTTTTTTTCCGCTTTGTGCAATACCAGGTTGGTAATGGTCACCATGTTTTATGATAGGGATTATTGCTGGTCTTCCTCTGTTTTCAGAAAGACCCTTTTCTACAGCCAGGTCTTGCTGAACCTTGTGAATGGCATACATCATTCCTCCAGCAGCTGGAATTTGCAGAATCTTGCTTTGCTTTTTCTAATTATACAGCTTAAAAAATTATTCCTTTCCCTTTGGGTTATTTAGGCCCTTCTAGACTGGCAGCCTGTTTGCAAATCCCGTGCTACAGGCACTTTATTTTCTTCATTAATCAGCATTTGGCAGCCTTGCTACCATTTGTATTTATTTTATTTGAACTTCTAGTATTTCTCTGTGCCTCATTATTCTTGAATGGTTGTGTCATTTTAAGTGCTTCCTTCAACATAGTGCTGTAAATGGGCCATGGCTGGGTTCATTAAGAGCAAGGTGCAGCTTCAAGAAATAAATAAAATAAAATAAAATTTAAAAAGATGGAAAACAAAACAAAAAAACCTCTACCATCCACAGTTTACAATTTAATGTCTGACCACATAGTTTTGAGAGCCTCTCCTCTGGATCCCTGGTACTAAATATGTTGCCTAAAACCACACATGCCTTTTCTCCCCTCTCAATCATATGTTTCATCCTGTCCACCCTTGCTCCTTAGTTTTCTTAAATTTCTGCTTTCAAGGTGTCTTCCATAAGTATATGAATGAGCCTGTATATTTCAAAAGTGCTTTTTACATCATAGCTTTCAGGTGGTTTGTCCTGTTTCTCAGTATCCTCTTTATCTGCCTCTTTTGTTCTATTTTTTCTTTTTTTTTTCTACCATGATGTTCAGGACCGCAATCAATGCATCATGATCAGCACACCTCAGTGTTCTTTGTACCTTTGCTTCAGGTCACTGACCATTACATACTTGCTTCTTTCTGGAGCCATTTGGGCTTGATGCACTTGCTCCTTTTGGAATCTCATGGAACCTGTGCTCAACTCTTGGAAATGCAGATTTCCATGCTAGGGCTTCCAGTATGTTTCATGTACCCTGATGTAGGAGCCAGGAGATGTTCCTCTTTATTTCTCACCTCTCAACTCATAGCTTTTCAGAGGATGCAAGACAAAGAACTTGTATTTATTTTGAGCTAATGTGTAAAGTCTTTCCACTGCCTCCAACACATGCCTAATTCTAAGTCTGTAAGTGGTTGCACAGGGTGCAACTTTCCATAGCCAGTGCTTTGGACAAGTAATGCAAAAGAGTAGGGGGCTCCAGGAAAGTTGTAGTATAAGTTTACATAGAATAAGTCATACTTTGTCAAGAGTCTGTTAATCTAACATCCGGTCTGCAACAGTGAGCAGAACTTGCAACTCAAGAATGTGAAAGCAAGACAAGCGTGGAGAGACTGTTCAGAGAGAGCCTTTCAGGTTCTCCTTTGCCTGAGTAATTTGAACAGTGATTTCTTGTAAAGGTGTTAATTTCTGATTAAACAAATTGTGAGAATAAGTGGAAGGGCTGAAGTTTGTCTGGTAGCATTTGAGTTGGCTTAGAGTTGATAATATGGTGCGGTAGTGGTAGGGCAGTGATACACGCAATGCATTTGCTGCAAAGAATGAGAAATAATCAGAAATATAAGTCGATAAGTGCTCATAATTCTGCTGAGAGTAGACATGATCATCATCATTTTCACCAAAAAGGAAACGGGAACAGAGAATTCGTGACTTGCTCTAGGTCACACACACTGAGCAGAGCTCAGCCCTCCTTGTCTTGTGCTTCAGCCACAAGATGATCTTTCCAAGTCATTTGTCTTGGGTGTCTGTCAGAGGACAGAGTATTTTGCTTTCTGAGGCATGACCTGCTCAGCTTCCTTGTATAGAATAGTCACATCCCATTCCTTGCTTAACTCGGATGAAAAGCATAAATGTTTCTATCACAGATGTGAGTTAAAGCCTTTAAGAAAGCGTGTTTGCAAATACGAAGTAAACCACTTGCCTCGTTTAATGCCAAAGGCTCTTCTTCCCTTGTGTGGCAGTGGAATGGGTTCTTCCACTATGCAATATTTATCTTATAGGGAAAGTTTGCTCACTGGAAGCATCTGGAATTCTTTGTAATATAGGAACAAATTGGCCAAAATATAGATTGACTTTTAACTTCCTGAAATACGTGGTGTTTTATGATGAAAGGGGAGAAAAAGAGCATAAAGATGTCCATAGTGCATTATCTCATGGGCTCTTCTGGTCCCGTGTTCCTGGTCTAATCAAGGACAAAGGAATCACTCAGCAGAGCAAAACTTCTGTAATATCTGATCTAAACACCTGGATTTGTTGTTGTTAACAGTATGGATTTAAAAGTTACTGTAATTCAATTAGTTCACTTGTCAAAATGCCCTTGCAGGAACAGTTCCTGTAAGGGAAACTGTGAAGTTTTTCATTGCTTTCCGGTTTCCCCGAGAACATATGAAAAAAATCTTACAGCACCTCATATAAAAGGAACATAATGTATATAAAACTAATCAAATCCCCAATTTAAGAAACTTCTGACATTTCTCTTTTCATGTTAAGTATCATATTCTTGATGTAATTTCTTCTTACCCACAAAGAGGACCAAAACAAACCTTCAGCACATTTCAGAATTAGTAGAATTCAAAGCTTATCAGACATCTTGAGGGTACTGACCAATGACATTTATGGCAAAGGGTGTTCTTCATACCATGCCAGAAGAAAGAAAAAAAAAAAGCAGGTCAAGGAGAGGGATTAACTGTAGCCCTAAGGAACTGTTCCTATTGCTTGTTACTGTCATCCCAAGTACCATCAAGCTCAGAAAAGTGGGATGTAATTTGACCGCTTTGCAAGAACCAGTGCACATTGTAGAAGGGAATGCGTGCATTGCTACAGCATAGAAAATTAAGAAAACCTCAAAGTGGTGTCCTCTGGCATTTATACCTTAATGCTATTTAGAGGAATAATATCTGAGTCACTTTGCTATGTTTATCCATCTGTCCCTTGGAGTTCAAGAAGTGGAAGACTCTGCTGTAGTTGATAAGTACTCATAGATGCATACTCACAGACACAACACAAACCCCTCTTGCAAGGCTGTCCTTCTCCCGCTACTCCCTGCCAACCTCTTCTCTGTATGACTGGGTCTCCAAGAGGTGTTTGTGGTAACCAGAGCCAGGAGGGTTCCTGCCAACACATGCTGTGACTACAGAATCCAGACCATGGACTCCTTCCATGCCATAGCTGGTGCTGTAAGAGGATGCTCTGCAGTGCGAAGACTGATGGACACTTGGAGAATGTGTTTGCTTCAGATGCTGTCTTCAGAGAAGACAGAAACGGAGATGGCTGCTTCATTGCAGCTGCAGCTGCAACTGTGCTTCTTGCAGAGGCTGCCCTCTTCCTTTCCATGGAAACTCAGTTTGCCAGACACTGGCTTCTGCTGCAGCTGCTCACCCTCTGATTTAAGTGTGCATTGGTTGGCATTGCCTGCATGGAGAAGCAGCTGCTCTGAGAATAGTTCATTGCCACTGATGGAAAGCACAAAAGCAAATATTTGTCTGTTATAAATGCAATATGAAAATGAAGTGCATTTTAATCAGGTTGCACTATGGACTTGGGTAGGCCTCAGACTGTACAACACAATAGCGTGCGTGCAAGAACTTGCCCCATTTTACAACTTATTCTTCCTTGAAAATGGTCCAAAGTTCATATAGTAAAAGAAAGACTGTTGTTGAACCTCCATGAGCAGCAATGGCTAAAAGTCACAGGGTGGCCTGCAGGAGGGAATCTGCTCTATCCACTGCACTGGCACCCAGAGCAGTCTGCTGGTGTGTCTGCTCCATCACAGCAGGGTTTGGTGTGATGCTTCAGCTATGGGGAGATGCAAGTTTCCTGATATATCTTTGTGTATCACCACAGTGTCCAATCATATTTGTGATGTCATGCCTCAGGGAAAGGTCAGTACTGCAGGAGAAGAGCAACACTGACTTTTGCTCAGCTCTCCAGGACATTCTGATTTTTGTCCCATAGTATGCAGCAACCTCAGCTGCTCTTCTCAGTGCTTCCCATAGTTACTATTTTTGTTTTCCTTTTCAGGGCATGAGTTCTCTGGGCCAAGGGCTTGGCTTTCCTTGGTGTTTGTACAATGCTTAGGATGTCATGGCTGCAAACAAAGTCAGAGAGTCATTGATCATCAGAGGATAGAGCCCTGTCCATTAGCCACTGAAGTCACGGGGAGGGTCTCCCCATGCATGCCCAGGGTTTAGAGTGGCTATCTTCCGCTCTCCGGCTGCCATCACACAGACTGCAGCATCCAACTCTCACTCTTATTCTCTGGGTCTTCTTCTGCCTACAACCCCACCAGGATCCCCAAGTGGAGACATATTTCCCATACCACTTGGCTATACGTATTCATGGTGGCTCCCTGCCTCTTCTCTGCAATGTCCCCAAAGGAGAGGCTGAAGCAGGGGCTGTGGCAGAGGATGACAGCACAGCAGGCAGGCACAGAGCTGAGACCCAGAGCTGTCTCTTAACTCTCCAGAACACACTGACTGCTTCCCCCTTGAAATCTAGATAAAAGAGACCAGGAAAGGCTGTGCTTGTTAGAAAAGCCAAGCTAGCCAGTTTAATCCACCCTGCAAGAGCCAATTAGCCAAGGAGGGGGAAAAAATGAGGTCATTCACCCTCACCACTTTGTGGCTACTCCAAAAGAAAAAAAAAACAAAACATAGGTTCTGTACAAGAATGACAAAGAACATTTGTGACTGCAGATGGGGACAGAATATATTTAGTCAGTGGTCAAACTGGAGGGAAAAGAAAAGAAATCACGTATGGAAAAAAAAAATGCTGTGAAGTTTTGTTAGGCAACTGTTTAATCTGGAATAGAGATAGGGAAAATAAGTGCTACTAGGTTCATATGAAGTCCTACAAATTGCTTAGGTATCACACAAGGGAATCTATTTTGAGCATGTTATTTTGCCACAGCAAATAGTTTTGCCTTATGAGTGTCGTGTTCTTCAGTAACTTGTCATTGTTTAGTAGCAAGGATGAAGTGATTCTTAGAATCTGTTCTTAAAGGAAAAAAAATTCTTATGTGCAGTACCACATGTAGTAAAAAAGGTTGCTTGGGGGAATGAGCGAAAGCCCATTCAAATCACAGGGGAATATTTCTACCAACTTGACTGGCTCACAGTCCCTGACAAAGCTGGTTCCTTGTGGTGACACCTAAGGAGTAAATAAACCAATTCTCATTTCAGTCCTGAGCCCTTTAATAAGGACAGCAATTCCTTCATGATGGAGAAGGTGCAGATCTGATCATACAGTTCTTACTATAACTCACATCAAGGCAGAACAGTCTGTGGGTGTTACATGCATCCCCTCTATAAAGCCATCATTCAAATGAAGGGCTACAGCCCTACCACTATCCGTATCTCTACCTCCAGAATATTCAGTATTTGCTCCATGTGCAATGCTATAAATGCAGGAGAAGGAAGGCAAAGCCTTTGCAGGACTTTTTACATGGACATGTAGGTATTAGCTTTGATAATGTCATTATTCTTGGTTTGATTTCTGCTTGTTTCGAACAGTTGTCTTGCTGTCATACCTGTTAGTTCAGTATTTTGGTTTTGTTACATTTTGAGTTTTCACTCTCTGAGTCATCTTTAAAATATTCTACCTTTAAATTGCAGATTGCTGTGAGGACATGTATGTTAAAGCATGAGGTTTTGCATGAAAGTACAGGCAACATGCTGGTGCTACAAACAGCCCAGTCAATGAACGTGTTAGGTGTACCCTTCTGGCTGTTGCATGAAGACAACTTTGTCTCTGAATGATGAATACTGTGCATGGGATGGCAAGTTTTCAGTCCTCAAAAGAAAGCTGGCTGATTCATAGGTTTGATTGGTAGCCATTTCAGCCCTGCCATCTATCACTACCATCACCTCCCATGTGATATACCAGAGGTTCCTGTCTGCCTTACCCTGTTGCCCCACTGAGAGAATAATCATTGCAGCACTTCTCCTTCACATAGTCGGCCAGCTAGAAATAACTCTGGTGGGTTTGGCGAGATTGAGGAATGGTCGTTCCTGCTGGTGAAGCAGCATTACTTGCTTACACGTCTGCTCTTAGATGCGTGCTAAAACAGAGGTGCAAGGGGAATAGTCAGGATGGGGCTTTTACCATTGTTTGCCCACTTCCTGGCTGCAAGTTACAGTTTTCTCTTCATTATTGGCTTTATCCCTCATGTCCTTTCTGGGTTCTTTAGGTATTCAGGCTCTAGTAGGGTTTCAAGGACCTATTTTTAAGAATGAAATAATACATAGTTTTTAGCTGTTGCCATTTCCCGGCTATATTTTACCATGTGGTGGTAGTTCTGTGATGTGGTTTACTGGTCGCTGGAAAGTTGACATCACCAAAAGCATTTCATTCACAATCTAAGATTTTCATGATGAATTACAGACCTGCAAGTGAATAATTAGAATTGCAAAGCTGTGACTTGCATGCTGCTTTGATTGCATTTTATCATCAGTGAAGTCTGTCTATGAAGGAATTTTTGCATTCGATATCCATGTGATTATGGTCTTTAAAAGAAGACTTCTCTTACCCTTTATAAACTCAAAAAGTGTAAAAATGTCCAGAGTCATTCTCTGTGCATGTTACTATTATGTGCCTCAGTAGAGTGCCTGGGAGCAGCAGCCATGGAGCAGCACCCACCAAGAGGCAGATTCTGTTTCATTCCTAAATAATTTTTTAGGCAAGCCTCTGAAACTGGCAGTGAGCTGAAGAAACTGGAGTTTTGCTTAGCAGTACTGCTGACCCAAAACAGGTAGGAAGCTGGAAGCCTGTAGGCACGCAATCCATACCCATGAGAGAAGAGAGAGGGGCTCATATTTGAAGGAGAGAAAATAGCAGGTGACTGCAGAGGCCATCCTAGCTAGATACCAGGGTGCTGTGCTTGCAGAGGCTACTTCAGATCAGGAAATGCTGGTCAAAGCTCAGTCCTCTTGATGAAAACAAATAAAGCCCACAATCCACAGAAATATTACAGTGCTACAGCAGGCAAGTCTAAGGACCTCAAAAGCAAGTGTTTTGAATATCCTCAAGCTCCAAAGTATAAAGAACAAGTGTTGTGCAAGGCGGGACAGACTATAGTTGTCTCTCCTGTAGGTACTCTGGTTCTGTAATATGAAATGGAGAAAAAAATGTGCTTTGCTCAGGGAGGTGATGACAGATGACTTGAATACTCTCAAGAAACAGCTGTACTGAGCAAGAAGGTGTCATCTTAAGATAGTTAAGATAGACGTGTCCCTTTTACATCTCAGTTTTTTAAAAACTAAGATTATTGATAATGAGCAATCCTCATAGAGGTCTCAAGTTCTTGTTTAGAAGTGACATGGGAAAAGTCTGTGGAAAACCCCAAGCTTGTTCTTCCAGATTTTTTCTTTTAAAGGAAAGAGGCCCATGCAACTCTTATCTTCTCTGAAATGTCTGTCTGAACATTTGTCTGAGTGGAAAGTAATTTTAGTATCCATGACACACAGCTTCTGCTGCCATTTGATTGCTCAACAGCACCAAGAATAAATATTTCCGTAAGCCTGAGGAGAGGAATCTGAATGCTGCTGGTTCCCCCTTCAGAAGCACCTGTGTGTGCTTTTTCAAGGTCTGAGTAACACAGTGGTGCTTTGTAGCTCTGAGTCATCAAAGCTCTCCAACCCTACAAGCACAAGCAGACTCTTGCTTAGCGTCCTTTTTAAAAAATGGGGAAAAAAAAATAGAAGCTGAAAAAGCTTGACACCAAAACACAAAGAGACTGCTTATTGACATAGAGTGTAGATTTATGCAGCTGCAGCTGTGAATTACACAGTAACAATAGCCCTCTTTATGCAGTAAAGCATGGAGGTATGAAATGGCTTCCAAAAGGTAGCTGAGCAATTAGCCTACTCCCTTAGCCCCTGCTGCCAGCAGATTGCTGCTTCTTCTCAGTCCAGGCTGTGATTCTCAGAAATTATTCCAAATCTTTTAGTTGAATGCTTTTTAGCAAATTTGCATATCCTTCCTTAAAAAGGATGACTTTGCCCTTGTTTGACGCTTCAGTAAGTTTTTAGTTTTTTCTTCTAAAGAGGAACTATCAAACTGGGGCAAATGAGGAAGAGGAGAATGTTCTGTGACAAAAAGTGAGTGACTGGACCTGTTTCTCATCATTTTTATTGACTTTTTGGATGGCTGGGAATAGATAATTAGCCACTCAAGACCTTCTCTCTACTGCTTCGGCCCACAGTGTTGCCTCAACCCCATGCTGACCAGATTAGTGTTGCACCAGATTCTGCCTGAAGTGCACTACAGAAAATCAGATCCTTCAATTACAGGAGTGTTTTCAGCATTTTCCCTGGGACACTGAGCAGTGTCACTGTTCAAGCTGCCAGGCTGGCCTGACTTTTCATTTCCTAGATCACCTCTGGCCTCTCCAGCACTGATTGTTATCCTGTGCCTCTCCTGGGAGGTGCTGTGTAAACACAAAGTCTGGTGTTTGTTCAAAAAAAAGTATAATCTGATCGTGAGAAAGGTACTGCTAATGAATGCAAAGAAAGAGACAAGGAAACAATGAAACAACAAAATATTTATTGCAAGACTATAAACTTAATTTGACCTGAGATTGTTGTAATGCTTAAAAAAAAAAATCGCTGTAAGTTGTTTATAAACTGCAAAAATGTAGAAGGCCTCTGTCTTAAGGTACTTACTCTGTTGCAGTAACAGCTAGCACAGTTTTGATAAACACAAGTCACACCAACCTGTGGCTCAAACTCCAAGTCAGAAAGTAGGTGTTTGAAGAAAAATTTCAACCTTTTTGGTCATCTTTAAGTTACAAGACCCTTCCCAGCATTAGAAGAGGACAAAGTGCTTAGGGAAAAATATTTTCTATCTAAATAAATTGCTGTTGCTGAAACTAGAAAAGGAGAAAAGAGGAGAAGTAAAGACAGAGGGAACAAGGGGAGAATGCTAAGCAGAGGAATGGAAACCAGTATCAGTAGGCACAGGGGTGTCCTATGCCATTTGATGGCAAATGCTCCCTTTAACCAGCAGCAGAATGTTTATTGCAGCCTTCCCCAAGTAACAGATTTTTAACAACTGTATCCAGTAAAGAAGTATTCCTTGCTATAGGCCAGATTTTGCATGATCTGTTTATTGCAAGATCAACAACTAGTTGTAAGATGTTGAGTTTGCCTGGAGGACCACTGCTGGGAGACTCCTGGGCACACTCCTCGAGGTCAATGTGAGGCTGGGCATGGTGCTTGGTTGGCCAAGATCGCCAGCACAAGCCATGCCTCGAAGCTTGGCTGAGGGAGCCGTGTGCTGGATTGCAGGTAGGACCACTGTGTGTGCAGGCAGCTGAGAGCAGGGAGGGGAAGTGAAGGCCCATAAGAGTTAGAGGCAACACTACTACCTGCTTTGCAGATGCCCTCTCATGTAACAGTTTGTGGTGATTTGGAAGGGGCTGCTTTCTGCTGGGTTTGGTTTGGTTTTTGAGAAGCAAAAAGCTGTTGGCTTAATTGTATCACCTCTCTGGACAGCTGTCTCAGTTCTGTGAGACCATCTCTGCAGGATATGGTGGGAACCATAAAAAGCTGCAAGATTAAAGTTCAGTATTTTCTGGGGATAGCCAGGAATATTGTGTATCCCAGTGAGAGGCTGGGAACTTCTTTTTTAGGAGTATAAATCATTCACATTATATATTTGCTTAATATTATACATTAAAACTCAGTTGCTCAGTTTTGTTCTGAGGTCATGTCTGTGGAGGAGACTACAGAAGTATCTCTGTGCCAATTGTTTTAAAGACATAGATTTCAAATAATAGGGTACTGTAAGAAAAGGTTATATAGCAGGCCAAAAGTTCATGACAAATTACAAGATTGTGCTATTTATTTATCACCTGGCTGTATTACAAGTCTCTGTGTGTACGGAATCAAGAACATATTCTTAGTGTGTCTACATAGCATCTCTGAAGTCATAAATGTTGGGTAATTTTTTACTGCTTATCTCTCTAAAATGCTATAGAGAAGTTTTCCTGATCTCTGATGGCACTGTGACTCTTCAGACTAGGTAGGTCTGAAGCTCTCCAGGTATATTGGTTCTCATGTCCTCTCCTTATCCACACCAGCTGTCACTACAGATCACTCCGCCGTGTGAAAGTGAACAACACTATGAATACTCTGGACGGTGCTGCACAAAGTGTGAGCCAGGTATGTGAGCACTGGGCTGTGCTGGCTTCATATCTGAAAAGTTCATTAGAAACAGCTCTGTAGATCAGTAAGACAGCTTGTTCTTGTGACACTGCTAATCTGTTTGCACATACCCTTGCAGGTGCATGATTTCAGGCTTACAAATGCCTTCCAGTGCAGGAGTGGTCCCTCTGACCTCAGCAAAAAAACATAGCAGCTGTTTTGTTAAGATAGCATTTAGCCACTACAGGAGACAGAAAGCAGTTTGATTCTCAAGTGTAGGTTGGACTGTTCCCAGGCCATAAGCTTCACAAATGCTTCAGTGCCACACAAAATGGGGACCAGACTGAGGAATTGAAAAGGTGGTAGGAAGAAGTGATTGTGCACAGCAGTACAGCAGTGTTAGCCCAACCTGTTATTTTCCCCAAGCTCCTTAGACAGCTGGTGTGCAACTTGCAAATAATCTACTTGCCCTTCTGTCATTCACAGGAAAGTATATGTCTGCTAGATGCACTGGTACTTCTGATAGCAGGTGCCAGCCATGTGGCCCAAATGAGTATATGGATGTCTGGAATGAAGAAGATAAATGCTTACTACATAAAATATGTGATCAAGGTGAGCTGTTCATATTGAGGGACCTTTTAATTCAAATTACTGAAAGCTGAAGATGGGGAAAGTGGATCTAGCAAAGTTGCTTTATTCAGGCACCTGACATTGGAGGCTGGGCTTGCAGAAGTGTCTGGCAGAGAGGGAGGTCCTTAGGCAGCAGAGATTCTGTGCTGAGCACCACAAGCACAGTCTTGATTATCTTCACTGGGGCCATTCACTCCTGTAAGTTGGATCTTAAAGGTTGTCCTTTTGCTGAGCATACTGTGCATTCACTTCCCCTAATATTTTTGTCTCACCCCTACATAGAAACATAGAAATGTCTGGTTTGGAAGGGACCTCTAGAGGTCATCTAGTCCAACCCCCCTTCCGAGAGCAGGGACATCCTCAACTAGAGCTCTGTCAAACCCTACCTTGAATGTCTCCAGGGATGGGACCTCAACCATCTCCCTGTTCCAGTGCTCCACCATTCTCGTGGTAAAGAACTCCCTCCTTATTTCTAATCTAAATCCACTCCTTTCTCATTTAAAACCATTGGCTCTCGTCCTTTCACTATAGGCCTTTGTAAACAGGCCCTCTCCAGTCTTTTTGTAAGCTCCCTTCAGGTACTGGAAGGTGGCCGTTAGGTCTCCCCNCTGCTCTTACCAAAGCTCCATTTGTTTTCTGCAGCAACTACAAGGAAAAGTGTATCTCAGGAGAGCAATCATTGAGGAGCCCTGTACTGATCAAGAGTCTCCCATGTTTCTTGAAATGTAGCATTTCCTTTAATGCAAATGGCTTTGCATCTGTCATTCAAGCAAAGCATATAGGTAGAACAAGAGGTTCATAAACTTGGGGATTATTATTAGAGATACTTTTACTCCTGTTTTCTCTTTTAGGAAAAGCTTTGAGAGAAGTGAACCCGGGGAACAGCACTTTCCAGCGGCAGTGTGCTTGTATGATGGGCTACCACTGGAATGAAGATTGTGACTGCTGTCAGCGAAATACTGCATGTGCTCCAGGATTTGGAGTCAAGCATCCTGGTAAGATGCAGAAAGGGAACGGTACAAAGTGAAATGTCCAGCTCAAGCTCTTGTGGGTTGTAATGTTAGAGAGGATGCTTTAGACTCTCAGATGACTATCAACAGAAGATGCATATCTGAGTTATCATTGCTACTGTATATAACCCTCCTGTATTATTTGCATTTTGAACACTTCTACCTCTGTAGTTTATGTATGTTGGATCAAGTGACTTTTTGAGGTATTGCGTGGACATGACAATAGTTGCAAGGCGTTAAGTCCTTTTCCAATATTTGGTGAGGTGTCTGACTGCAGAATCACTAGGTCATGCACTGCTCCGGTATTCAGAAAAGTGGTCCTTTGAGGATTGCTCCTGAGGTCAGATTTGAAATCAGTTTTTGTCCAATGATTTTGCTTTGCCATTTTACAATGTTATAAGAAAATTTAAAGTGATTAACACCTTTAAAGTAGTACAAGTATTCTGTTTTAGATGATTTGTGATGGAAAGATTTATTACAGACATTTAATTTAGTCTTAAGTCTGATTGAAAACAAAAAGTGTTTGATCATGTAGAGAAGTGTTCTGTTGAGGATAACATACTTTTTTTTCCACTTAGATGTGACTGTCATTGCTGTTTGCATGTAATCTAAGATCCTTCTCTTTTTATGGAAGTTTTATGGGGGATTGAAGGGGGGTGGAGCAGGAGGATGGTGAGCAAAGTCACCTTCCCCTCACCTGTAAGGAACCCAGGGAAACTCAGCTATCAAGTTTTTCTTCCTTTACTACACACAGTGCAACAAGACAAGGACACAACGTGTATACCATGTTCCAGAGGCTACTTCTCAAAGGTTGCTTCATCCACTGATGAGTGTAAATCCTGGACCAAGTAAGTCCCTGTATCTTGCAAAAGGACCATGACAGCCAGAAGGCAGGGAGCAGCTTGGCCGAAGGCATTTTTCAGTGGGGTGTTTCAGGCTGTCTGAAGACTGCACAGAGCATCTCTGTTGGCTATGCATCGATAAAGGCATTCTCACACTGAAGCTTGAATTCTCCTTTGGGGGGAGCAAGAGAGAGCAGTAACAAGAGAATGGCTGAGCTGACACAGCTGAAAATAAGATATCTGAGGTTCTTAAGTGCTGAAAAATGAAGGAGAAATCCTGTATGTTACAACAGGAAGTACTACTCTGCATAAGTGTAGGAGCCATGATAAGCTTCCTCTTTGACAACCTAGCCTCTTTGTCTTTCTTTTTTAGCTGTACAGTTCTAGGAATGGCAGAAATCATGCCTGGGACTGACAAGTCAGATGCAGTTTGCACAGAACGGAAGATGCCTGAGCCATCAGAAGATGGTATCTGTCCTCATACAGATTATCTGTTAGAAAGTAGCAGGGAGGAGGGGGGATGTGTTTACTAGGGGTTATTGCTGGCTTAATTGCTATTGTGGGTGACTCTAGGGGGAGTGGCTGTAGACCAAGCAGCAGCTCTAGGGCCCATGTCCACTACTAAGCAGAACTTTACGCCTCCCACTGAAATTGCATGGCAAGCAACATTGCTGTTATACCCATGGCCTCTATCCCATTTACAGTTCTTTCATTTTCTTAGCTGATTTCCACACACACATTATTTGTATAAAGGCTAGCAGCTTCTCTCCATGCTTAATTCATAGCAATAGATCCAGTCTCAGCTGAATGTAGCTCTTCCTTCTTGCCCACTGCTTATTTGCTTCTCCATTGTGAATATGGTACCAAGGAGGCTGCTTGCCTGGTGTGTGTGCAGTGATCCTTCATAGCCTGAGGTAAAGGACACATTTTGACAGCTGAATTCTAAGTCTCCATGAGATGTGCTTCCTCCATCTCCTGAGGGAGAGTAATCACAGACTGATGATAGCTTGCAAGGGGACTTTCAGAGATGCATAACTGGATCACACATCTCTAAGACACCAAGGTTCTGGTTTTTTATGGAGATGACTTGGTACCAGGTACCTTCATTGAGGCTGCTTGTCACAGAATTGCATGAGGTCTAGTGCTGTTGTTCTTACAGAAGCTGAAAATCAAATAGGAAGAAAAAAAAAACAAACACCTTTCCAGTGGAAAAGTAGGTAAAATGAGCAAGGATTGTCATACTGCTGAGTATAAGCTGCATGTTGATGACACTGTCTTTTTTCCAACTTGCAGGAACAAACAGGATCTTATACCTGTTAATTGTGATCTTGGTTTTTGTGGTACTAATTGGCATTGTCATCTTCATTATATACTACAAGAATAAGGGAAAAAAACTAACAGGTACGTGCTAGCTAATGATATTCATGAATGTGACAACTGCATGGCGCTTTCTGCCATTCATTGGTAACCATCAGGTTAAGAAATTCAGGCATTGTTCTGGAACTTCTGTTATCCCTGTGTGTGTCCATATTTTTTAACTAGCACAAAGCTGGGCTTCAAATTCCTTTCTTCTAGGCAGGCAGCATAATGTGTATCACAAGTGGTGTTCCTCAGAGCTCATTGTTGGGACTGTTTAACATCTTTATTGATGATCTCGATGAGGGCATAGATTCTATCATCAATAAATTCGCAGATGACACTAAGTTAGGTGGGTGTGTTGATCTGCGTGAAGGTAGGGAGGCTCTCCAGAGAAACTTAAATAGACTGGATCGCTGGGCCAGTGTTAATGGGATGAGTTTCAACAAGGTCAAGTGCCGGGTCCTGCACTTGNTTTGGTATCCTCCTGCAGCCCTGACTGCCCTTGGGATAACCACCCTCAGGGCAGATGCAATGCTATGTGGATGAAGAAGGGCTGGTGCTGGGGACTCCCAGTAGGATGGCTGCTCTGCACCATGTGGTACAGTAGACCCCTTGGCTGAAGGGAAGCAGGGAAAGACTTACAGGGATTTCACACCTCATGCCTCCTTCCTCCTACTTTCCCTCTTCTTCTGAAACCTGCATCTGGACAGGTTAAAATATGGATTTCTAGACAAAGGCCTGATGCATATTTGAAAACATGATGGAGGCAATGTTTTTAGCTGAAGGCTGAATTCTGATGAGGTATGGAACAAATACTAGAAGGAAATAGTATAAAAAGTAAATTATAGAAAAATTCTAGCAAAGGCATACTGGGTAACAATGGTGTACTTAATACATTATTAATACAATACCTTCAGCAGTTACTCAACTCGGTTAAGCCCTGGATCTCCTTAGCTAAGGACATATCTGTATTGGTCTATTATTATTTTTTTTTTCTCCCTCTAAACATGAAAAGCTTTTTCCTAGTGTCATTTTTCCATCAACTCCTTTTCTGAGCCCTAACATTTTATGAAGTGTTTTGGGAGCAGTAGAAGGGGAGACAGAAACCCTGTTTTATTACATTATGTATATTTCAGCCTGTGTTTTATAAATAGGCTGCCTCTGTCACACTAAACATGGGTTGTGCTAAATCTGGAATTCCTTGGATGGACTAGAGGAAATGGTGACTCTCACTGCAAACCAAATGCTTATTATGCAAAGCAGGTTAGGGGGAAATACTTTTTATTTGACATATCTATTGCCCTGCTTCTCGGTGACAGTCCTTCATTGCCTTAGAAATGTAAATACTGAGGTGAATACTGAGTAAACACTGCTAATCAGAGCCCCAGAGACTTGCAGGCTCAAAAGAAGCTCTGCTTGCTTGAGGTTCGGGGGAGCATGGGGGGATGGACGACTAATGGTAAATGTGCAGGCATTGCATGAGAGGAACAGTCATTGGTGAGAACTGGCACTGGCTTATTTATTTTCAGACATACAAAACTGGTATAAGTATGAAGCTTATGTATATGAGACTCGAGCCCTACAAAATCTCCTGAAAGTATGAACAGAAAGCAAGAATTGCTAACTCCATTAAGGGGCAGTCTTTACCACAAAGCATTATTAGACTTAAAGCTTTTCCTTGGGTGATACTGCAATTAAGTGGATTTCCCCATTAAGTGCATCCTGATTGAGTGTAATAGGCTGTATTTGAGCCTGCCTTCCCATGGTTTCAGTGGCTTACCCTCTTCACTCCAGGCTTCTCGCTCCTGTCTGAGAATGGCCTTTGGGCCATCCATGTGACCTCTCTTGAAATAGATGGATCAGTATTGATTGGGCCAGAAAGAAACCCGATTTGATGTTTTTCTGTGGTCTATTTTAGGATCTTGGAAACATTTGTTCTACAGAAATATATCCCCGTTCCAGTTACAGTGAATCGTCAGCTAGATCGATGCTGGAACACTTGAACAATCAGTAAAAATAGTCTCACTAGTTTTTTATTTTATATGATATTGCAGATAGTGAATGACTGTGGGCATTTAGATATGTGGCCCACTTCAGTGCCTGCTATATGTTACAGCTACTCTTTTTGCTTTACCTACAGCAGATCTACAGAATTGGGCTAATGAAGTGTGCAGCCAAATAAAAGGAACAAAGGTAAAGTCAAAGACGCTCACCTTTTCTCTTTGGTTTGTTTTCCTCATGGTATTCCTGACATCCCTTCTGAAGCAGACTCCCCATTAATGTTTGGCTAGAAAACAAGTTTTGAGTTCCTCAAAAATTGCTTACGGCTTGGACTTTTTCAGTTTGGTCTTCTGCAGATGTAAGGCATATGAAATCATCATTCTCAAATAGCTTCTGAACATGCTCTCCAGTTTCAGCCAGTATTAACAGTGGTAAAAGTCTTTGTGATCATTATTTATGAGGAGAAATTAAACATGAACTCACTGGTCGCTGAACACCTGAGACTCTGCCTAGGAGACCACAATTCTAAATGCTAAGAGCAGGAAAAGCTTTGGTTGAGTTTGCATCTTTTTGCATACCAGAGCACTCACAGGCCGGAAACCTGGATTTGAGGCACCACCAAGAATGCCAGACATGCAAGTCATTAAGCACAGAGCCATCAGCTAAACTGACGGTGAGGCACCTTAATTCTAGTGCTTGCAGGAATCCTTCTTGTCCATTTAGATATGAAAAAAAGTAAGACCCTCCAAGAAGTTTTGCTCTGGAACAACATCAGATCCCATGCTTGAAACACTGAGATTGGGGCACTGGTTCAAGTTTGTGTATTGCCTGCTTCACAACACAGATGTGGACTGAAGTGTCCTAGATGCATACTCCCACTGCCCTGCTCCCCCCCATCTTGGAGCTCTGTCTAGCTTAGCCATTGAAAGACTCAAATTCCATTACTACAAAAAAAAAAACAAAAACCACAACATACCAAACAAATCCACCTTTTTGAGTAGATAGTTCCCCTTTTGTCTTGTAAGTGTTCCTGCAACCTTCTGCACTGGCAGCTGCTCAGATCTTCCAGGACAGACAGAGGAGTGAATCAACAGCAGTCAGTGGCTGGCAGCATTTACACTTTTTCTTCTATCCTGAACAGATGCTAGAAATGAAAGGTATCAATTCTCAGATACACATCTCTACAGCACAACTTGCATGAACTGAGTATTTCCCAAACTTTTTTTTTTCAACCTGCAACCAAAAATGTAGCTTCACATTGGCAAGTACTGGCAACATGATGTCATGGGCCTTTGCATTTGTTGTCCTAATATTTTCCAGGTTAAAGCAACCTTGCCTGTGTGAATTATCATTTTCTAGATTTTATTGGGCACTCTGCATCAACTCAGTTTCTTACTTTGATTATTACTGATAATGAAGATTCTGCTCCTAGTAAAACCTTTATAAATCAACAGAACTTCAGACACATGACAGGTTCCCAAACTTATAAGCAGTTAGGTGGGTCTTACTGATGGTACTAAGGAACAGCAGAATCCAGTGACTCTTCCAGATTTATTAACTCTTAAGTGCCTTCTTAAGAACTATGAATAATCATCTCCCAAAATTAAATGTTATTGCCTCTCAGACCAACAGATTATTTTTTTTCTTCTGAACACCTACTGAGCCTGGCATCATCACCAATCAGTTTCACAGCACAACAGAATAACACTTCAAGACTCAAACAGAGCAGGGCTGCTCAACCTCAGCGGCTCTCCACCAATGAATAACTGAGATCTGCCTGTTCCTCCTTTGTCTAGAAAATAACATTCTGATGATCTATTTATTAAACATGTTTTTACTTTTAATTTATTTCAGGAGCCCCCTAGAGATGCATTTGTTACCATGAACATCATGAATGCTGCTGTCCCCCAGACCTCTGAAGGCATGTGTCTCCTGTGCCCCACTGGCTCTCATACCACTGGAAACTCATGCTGCACTAGAAGCCACGGTCCTTGCAGAAATGGGAGCCACAGCATGTCACCATGTGAGACAGGAGAAAGCATCCAAGAGTTTTCTGTGGTACCTGAGACTGATGATGATAATTTCCCACCAGTTCCCACAGAAGATGAATATATGGATAAGGATCTTAATACCGCTGATTATTTATCTTTACTGAGTCGAACTGCCAGTAAAACTATGTCATCATTTTCAGAACCTATGGAGGCAGGGGAGAATGACAGTTTAAATCAGTACTTTTCAGGGATTGGGAGCACAGAGGAAGAATCAGTCTCTCAGGACTGTCACCATTCCTCTGACATAGATGGGGCACACACTGCCATGGACAAACTTCTTCAGAAATCTTGCCAACATGCCCACAGTTGCCTGAAGGAAACAGGGAACAAAGACACAGATTATTTTGCAACGAATTATGATTCAGAGAAGATCTGTGTGAGGTGTGGTATTGCATACAGGGAATCTCCCAGAAAGTGGAACAAATCCTGTTATGCTGTAGCTGACAGTGCCTCCGCCTCCCCAGAAAGTGGATCCTATACACAGTGCACCTGTAGTGTGAATTTTCTCTCTGCTGGTCAGAGTACTCTAGCAAGTGATCATGGTATGGAAGGTGTATCTTCAAATAGTACCAACATGAAGTACCAGAACACAAACAGAAGCACTTCAGGGACAAACAGCAGCACTTCAGACCACCCTCCAGCATCAGGTAAACCCATTAAGCTTGACCCATGCACAGTCATATGGGATTATTCTCAGTGCTAGCTCAGTATTATACTAAGGGTCTGATTTAGGAGAAGTGGAGAAGAATAAAATTATGCCTTTTCACTTAATTGCCTTGAAGCCAATCTGTAAAATAAAACCCTGAAATAGTAAGGGTCATTTGATTTTTTAGTGAATTCTGCAAATAGAGCACTGTGAGGGACTATTGTCCTGGCCTGATGCAACCAGCAATGCAGAGCCCATCTTCTGGTTGTTACTTCAAAGGCCATGCAATTCTGTTACTGAAGTAATTTAGTGATAGCAGGTGTGTTGGAGAACACTCAGGAGGAGAGTATAAGGACAGGCTGAGTCAGGAAAGTATTCATGCTCAGACAATTTTCCATTTGACAGCCTGCATGCACATTTTTGCCATTAAGTTTTAAGTTTTGTTACATTTATATGGTGGCTGGTGAAACTGGCTGGACCTGTAACAGGCTAGTCCTAACTGGGTCTAAGAGATTATATTCAATTTTCAGCTTTTATCTCTTTCTCTTGGTTTTAATTTGCTATGAGTGTTCACCTAAAAATAATTTCATACAGACATAGTTACTCCATATATAAGTACTGTGTCCCCCAAACAACTCTGAAATGCTGTAACTAATTTAGTAATTGGCTACCAATTTACTGAGTAAATATATCAAAGTTATCAAATGAAAGCAAGGGAAAAAATCACTGAAACAAAACTAGCAGAAGGGAAGTTATGAGACTTTTCTGGATGAAAACTTCCTCCCTTGGATTTTTTTTCAGTATAAAAGTCTGAAGTCTGTCATGTGTCATTTAGATTATAATCTCTTAGTCAGATGCTCTATTTTTATTTATGTCAATACACTGCCAAGTATAATGAGACCTTTTTGTCTAGGACTTGTAATTATTACTGTAATACAGAAAGCTGTTGTAAGCAGTTGCCCTTCTTTAATACCATGTCATGCTTTAAAGTTTCTTAAGGAAACATTCTTGTCAGTCTCCCAAAGCAACACTTTTGAAGGCCCTTGCTCTCTCAACATCCATGCCATGTGGGAATCGAAGAGTGTGTAGCGTTCATCTTTCTAAGAGAAGATTCTTTTTCTGCTGCTTCAGTTTCCTGAAATCGTGACACAGTTTCACTGCCTGGTCTATACAAAATTAAGCAGTAGTAAAGAGAACACAATCTTGTTGTTGGAAGGTGACTCTGAGGTACAACTGAAAGTCAAGCAGTTTTTGGCATTGCAGAAGTACTGCTTTTCTTTCTAAACCTGATGCAAAAAGGAAGAGAAAATATTAAGGAAGAATAAGAGCAAACAGGAGGGATTGGATTTAAGCAGTGTATTAGAAAATGCCATCTTAGATCTGCACCATAATTCTTTATATTGGATTTTAATTGTGTCTGTACCTTTGGGTATGTACATATATGTGCCATCTGGTGAAATCTGAGCATGGATACTCTGTTGCTAATTTGGCTTTTTTTTTTTGGCTTAACTGCTGGAAGATACTGACTGAGCTATGGGCAGTATGAGGGTGTGGGTTAGTTAATCTGTAGGTAATGTGACTTGCTAGAAGAGGTTTTTTCTGTCTGCAGAATGCCCTGCTGGCAACACCTGGTTGCATAAGAGTGGGACAGAGTTTAGCCATGGCTTCCCTACTGAAGCACCCCAGCCACACTGGGGCTGCACGCGGAGCTGCAACAGCACTGGTCATTTTGCTGGGCCTTGGGAAATGCCCAGATGGTATAAATGCGCATGCAAAATAACTTTCTGTAAAGCTTCTCAAAGCAACTGAAGCCACCAGGCTTTGCACACAGTCACAGTCTGCTAAGACAGAAGGTTATAAAAGAGGGTGGATGAAAAACTAGGAAGAAGGCAGCTGTGGGTAATTGGTATTATTTGGTTTTAGTTCCCTAACACTCAACATGGAAACAGAAATTGCAAACTGTGTCCTTCCTGTGAAACGACCTTAGAGGACCAGAAGTAAACCTCTAGACAGGTGCCACTTACAGGGGTTACCATCAGAGGTGGAGGTACACCTTCAAGTACTCTTTCAAACCCCACATGCCTGGAGGCAGTCAGAACATGAAGCATCAGTTCATGACCACCTCAAGTCATTTTCAGGGCTACAGCATAAAGCATGAGTGCAGGAAGACTTAGGTGACTTACAATTAGGAATGGTTTTGCAGAGCCTTTCACTTCCAGATCCCAAACCAGCCTGGTTTAGCAGCAACAAAAAGTTCTTACCATCTAGAGGCCATTAGATGACTCAGTACATTAATCACCTGTTTTGTTCCAGTTCTTAGTGAATAACTACCACAAAAATTAATCCCTTGTTGTAATTAATATAAAGTAGTCTGAAAAGATCAAAAGGCTGAAGCATTGCAGACAGCAGTGCCTTCACTTGTCCTCTGAAGATGTTCCTTATACTTTCCAGTGCGGAAGCACATCTCTTAGTGTGGTCCAGGAAGCTCTTGTGTCCATTTTCTGTGCTTTTGGGCCTCAAATATCCATGTGTTTCAGCACGGTGCTTCAGAAAAACAGTGAAGATTTGCCAGCCACAATCAACTAAACATTATACATTTGTTTATCTGCTTCCCCCCACGCCCACTGCCACATAGATTTCTAAATTCTTAGTCTCATACTGAGCACTGGTAAAGTTTTCCATAGTACCTTTTGTAGGGTGACTGGCAATCTGTATAACAGCAGACAGTTACTTATGTACTGCCATTATGCCTAACAGTTTTGTTGATGGCAAACAGCTGAGTGGAATCAAACACGGGGTGGAAACAACCAGCACAGAAAAAACTCCTACAGAGAAAACTCTTATGGACACTTCATGTTAATCAACAATGCTTGGAAAGAAAGCAAAGAACTAACAATGCAGTGCCTTAGCTAAAATAAATAGGATTGCTCAACAATAGACACTTGACTACTGTCCAGACTCAGTTATGAGTAGGCACAAGTCTTAACTCAGAAAGCCGGAGCCCCATGTCCATTGCAAACATCACCCGTGAAAGCTAGGAAAACAGCATTTCTCTGGGCGGGTCATGCTTAGCTGCAGTGAAAATGGGAATGTCTCAAGTGTTGAGGAACATAATGAGGAAAGGCACAAAATGTCTAAAAGGTGTCATATCTGTTCACAAGTAATGATTAAGTGAAGCACAGGAGAAAAACATTTCTTGGGAAGAGTGTTCATAAGCTAGGAAGATTTTTATTTTTACTTGGTTTCTTTGGTTTGTTGAATTTCAAAGTTTTACCAAAGTCTGTTAGTTTGTTGTTGAAGTTTCTCAGTTATTTTCTTTCTGCTCTGAGGAAAACTATTAATTCCCAGAGCCTTGTCATGCTGTCACTTGAGTCAGCAACCCAGTCCTTGAATGGCAGAAAGATTGAACTGCAAGAGGCAGTTTGGCTGCAGCTTGTGCATCTGGCAGCATGGGGAGCATGAGAGCAGTCTCACTTCCCAGAGTGCAATTGAGAGAGAAAATGTTTCCACGCTTTCCAAACAGGCTCCCTATGGATGACAGGTTTTGTCCTGAAGAGGCAAAAGTGTAAATAATGAAAAAGTCCAGTGGAAGGCATCAGTTATAAGAGCATCCTTGCATGATGGGAAAAAAATAACAGAATGAGAGTAAAGCCAGCACAATGGATTAAGTTTACTGCACCAAGTGTCCGTTTTATGAGAGGATAATATTAATCACATGTGTCTTTTTTTCTTCTCCCTCCTTCCCCAGGAAATGTGACTGGAAACAGTAACTCCACCTTTATCTCAAGTGGACAAGTAATGAATTTCAAGGGTGACGTCATTGTGGTCTACCTTAGCCAAAACTCCCAGGAAGGGGCAATGGCTTCAGGGCCAACTGAGGAGAATGTGGGCAGCCCCGTGCAGGAAGAAAACCTCAGCCGCTGTGAGACTTTTGCTGGCAACACCCAGCAGTACAAGGAGAAGTGTGTGGAGCAGCAGGGTGCCTGCCTGGTGCCGAGGTGCGGGGGGCTGCAGCGGCCTGCCAGACCCCTGGCCCAGGAGCAGGACCTGTCCTGCCATGGCCAGGCCTTGCAGCCTGTGCAGGAAGAGGGGAAGCTGGGACACTTCTCAGAGAAAGTTTTGAACTGAGATGAGCTAGTGTCCTTGCTGTGGGCAGGGGTGACAATGTGCAGTCTGTGAGAGGGTGTGGGGCTACAGATTTGGGAGACTCTGTTGGTGCCCCTGATGTCTCCTGGGAAATTTTACAGCTGAAAAGGACCCTTGCGGCTCATCTGTCTGCAGTGGTACTCTCGATGAGAAGGTTACTGGTGGGGACAGGTGAACATGTGGAGCTGGGTGTGCTGCCCCCATTGCAGAAGGAGCAGCAGGGCTCTCTCCTTTCCGTCATGGGGCAGCAGTCTCCCTGCCTGTCCCTCACTCCCTGGCACCACTTCCTAGCAAGCAGCAAAGAAGAGTTGAGGAGGTCCTTCAGGCTGGGGACTTTGTGAGGAGGAGAGCATTGCTGGCCAGGCACAAAGGAGGGGATGACAGAGAGGGGATGACATGGTGCAGGACCACACTGGGAAGGGGCCCCTGAGCTCTGCCTTGGGGTTTCTTTTTGCAACCAAGCTGCACCCGTTTTGCTGGGTCTTTGGGACTTGTCGATGCCTCTGGTGGTGGAGGGAAGCAGCTACCACCTCTGCCACTGAGCCTAGTGCCACCACTGACCTTTGCCTCCATGTGGTGATTGGGCAGGTGGTGTCAGCCCTTCTCTTCTTTCCCCAAGAGAGCAGATGCTCCAGTCTCAAACCACTGCCAGAGGTAAGATCCTGGTCTGCCCCTTGTAAGTGAGAACAGGTGTAATGACGGCCCAAGCGCATAGCAACAGGCAAAATAAAGCTGATAGGCCTTCAAAGCATATCAGATTAATTGCGAGCAAAGATCATTTATAGTTCTGTTCCCTGATTCATCTCTGTCATCTTTCACCTTGTCAGAGGAATTCAGATGCCTGAAGACGAGTGATGTGTGCTCGGCATGCTGATACATGAATAACATCACTGAAGTTTAAGACACAGAGCTGTTTAGCAGGTGAAGTAAAGGTCTGTGATAACCAGCTGTGGGCATTTCCTGAGCGACAAGAATCAGAAGGTGGAGAATTTGGTTGGGGTGAAAAACACATTCCTTTATCTGCCCAAACAATTTTGTCATTCCCTCTGATACTTTCATTAGTAACCAGAGCTTTTCGTAGGTAGCATGAAGCTATTTCCAGAGCTCTGCCTGTCTGAGGTGGGTATAACAACTGTCTCACTGAGAGCTGATAAGCAATTGGACCAAAGGTTTGACTTTAAAGAATGATAGTAGTTCCAGTTAGAAGGGAGCCTCAACTACTCAACTGACTTTGGTTCAGGTCCTGTATCTTGCAGGCTCCTCCAGCAGCCACTGTGGAGATAAATGTGAAGGGAACAGTCTCATGGAACTCCCATGAGGAAAAGATAACTTTTTTATTATTTCCTGACAAGGGGTAATTTTCTGACATTATCCTGCATATGTGAGCACTGCAGGAGATTATCTTCAGTCTGAACCTTCATGAGGGTCAGTGCTGTGTTTCCTTCCACACAGCAAAGGGATCTCTTATCTAGTATGATCTCATCTGTCCTGATGGAAAAGGTCTTTGCTAGGGAGGGCTCCTACCCAGGGAGGTTTTAAAGCTGAAGTGTTCTCTGTGTAGCTGCTCTGTGGGTGAAAAGTACCTATAAAGCTGACAAGGTGACCACTGTGTCATGATGAGCTTCTCATCCATAAAACAAAAGGATGGGTTTAGCCACCTTCATCTCTCAGGAGAATAATTCTATATTATTTATATATCTGAGATGTAAACTTCAGCACAAATGTGCAAGACTTTCTTGAATAACTGGCAAAAAGGATACATGAACAACCAGCCTCCCTTTCACCTCTGAATGGCCTTCAAAAAATTAGACCATCCTAGCCTAGACTCAGGCAGGCAGGTAGGCTGTCCCATTCAGTTATGGCCCAAGCTGCCTACCTCTTTGAACGTGTATAACTGAGGCTCTCTTACCTGTGGAATTCTTTTATCTTTCCTGCTAGGTCCTTTGCAACCTCTTTCTGGCCTCTTGTAGTCTAATTCTATATCCCATAGGCTAATGTGCAAATAGGGACAAGGAAGTAAAGCCACCATCACCTTCATGCAAAGTGATGCAGATGTTTTCCCACTTCGGTTTTTTGGTGATATTTTCCTGGAAAGCATTCATCCAGGACATCAGCCCCACTGGAAATCAGTCAACTGTCCCCACTTACAGGACAGAAGGGACTGAATTCTTGTGCTCAACTCTGGATAAAATAACTGTATGCATCTCTGTCTCCATCTCCTTCTCCCTCTGTAGCTTCTTTCTTCCAGTGGTTTGTATTTGCAACCAGAAAGCAGGCTCAAAATCCTGATTTCAAAGAAGACAATGGAAAGTTTACTATGTGTCCTCAGTGAGGACACTTTTTTCACTCACTGTATTTCAGGATCCTACCAAGCAAGGATTGCAATGAGTATCATCAGCAAGCATGAATAAATGGGTCATAATCATCTCAGTGCTGTGTCCACTATAGTATGGGAAATGCAATGCACCAACAGATTTGATTTTTTCTTCCTCTAGAGTCTACCCAAAAGCAAAGAAACCATTTCTTGTTCATCACCATGCTGTGTGTTCCCTGGATCTCTGCCTGGATGGTTATTAGACATGGACCCCTACCCTCATGATTTCATTTGTCGTCAGTCTGGAGCTGGGGCTGGTTTTTAACATCTGTTTGTACAATGGAGCCTTGTGCATTGGGCAGTCAATTGGAGGCCTATGGCTGCTATTGTAATTCACATAATTAATGACAGTAAAAATCTTAAAGATCTACTTGAGAAAAAGTGAAGATTTTATTCAAAGTAATGGAGAAAATCAAATACATTATTATATGCCTGTGCTTATTTTGACAAAACAAAGTCAAAGGTGAATATAAAAACATTCCTGGTTAGGATTTTGTAAGTTTTTTTGTATATAGAATTGTTCTAACAAAAAGTGCTTCCCTTCCCCAGTAAGTGCCACAATAATGCACAAGCACATCCACACATGCGTTGAACCAAATGGGAACTCTTGTAGATCTTCCGTGGTAATGCTTTACTGCTGAGGACTGCACTGATTCCAGCTCATTCCTGAAGTCTTCTCCTACACATTTTTACAAGTCTTTCAGTGTGAGGAGACAAAACATGCATCATCCATGATGCATCATCCATACTAGGTGCTCTTGAAACTCAAGCCACTTCGGGCCTTGAAGGGCAGTGGTAATTCTGTAGTATAACCATGGAGCAATGAGGAGCAATCCTTTGCTGAAGGGCACGTCTTATCCCCATGGAAAAGAATATAGATTTAAAAGTCAGTATAGACAATAACTGCTGCTGATCTGTGTGCTTTGCTACATGTTCACATAGAGATTGGAAGGCTATGTAAGGCTTACAGCATACCTGGGAGTAGCATCACTAAAATGTCATACTTTCTACTTGTCAATTCATGTTACCTTCCTTTTATCATATTGATGGTAACTGAGCAATTACATCCCTGTGTCTATCACAAAATAGAATCCTGCTGAAGGATATTTTTTGTGTTAATAAGGTATTTAATAGATCTATAGTTTTATCATATACCTTCTTTTACATTAGGCAGCAGTGTCCCCTCACCACCACCCTTAAAAATCATCTGCAACAACTGGAGAATTCCCTTTGGCCAGCACATGATATTGGACATGGTTAAATGGATGCAAATTCTTTTTGTGGAAAAGTTATTTCTGGAGTATGTAATATATACTATTAATAGACACTGAAAAATAGTCACTGGAAAATTGAAGCGCATTTGACCAAGTTGTATGAGGTTTCTTGCAAGGAATGCTGAACTTCTCCAAATCCTATAAGCTAGTATTTCAGACCTTCTTCTGAATGGCTGTTTCCTTTTCAGTCCACCAGGAATACTTTGATGTGGGCCTGAAAGGCATATGTTAGGGTAACCTCCCCTTAACACTGCTTTACTGAACTCTCACTTGAAGACTGTGGGCACCAGAGAGCTCTGTCTGGCAGCATTTGGCCTGTGAGGATTCTCACTCCCTGCTCCTCACAATACCAAATACCAACAGTTCACATTTGCCTTGGCTGAGTTGTAGAGGTGTCTTGGAAAAAAATCAAACTGATCATTTTGTGGCAGCTGCAGTCACTGCTGAAGCAAGGGGCTTGGGATCCCAGGTGCTTATGAGAACAAGTCCCATTTCAGACCAAAGATTGTCATGAAGTCTGTTTTTCTTCTCTTCCTCTTTCCTGGTGTTACCCTGATTTCCAGAATGAAGAGTAAATTGTTGCGATACAATAAATTATTTCTCTCAGAGCTCTGCCATACACTGCCTTTGTGTTGCAGTGTCAATCACCTTGTTGAGTGGGAAGGTTGAAGCAGAAACACATACAAACAGCTTTTTAACATCCCAGGTTTTTTTAACCTAATTCCACAGTAAAAGGTACTAATTTACATGTGGTTGCTGACTCCCTCCAAATCCAGAGGAGAAATTGCTAAGTGGTGTTGCTGATCACATGCGGTATTCTTACTTGAGGAGATGGTGCAAGAGGATTTTTTTCTCTCTTCTTCCTCTTCCTTCCTACATTCATTATGTATGGGATGATTTACTTTGAGATGACTATATGTTATTTTCAGTATTTGTTATGCCTTCAGACCCATTCTAACCCAGCAATCAAGGTTGCACTCCTCAATGGGCAATGTGCAGTTTTTGCATATACCTTCAAATGCCTCTGCTGTCATTTGGTATTTGTACACAAGGAGCTCCATGTGAGGCTTCCACCACCCCGCTCCTTGACAGACCCATTACCTGTATTTCCCAATGCTCTCACTTCATTAAGTCTGTTTGTCTACTTTTTCCTTCTACAAGATTTCAGAGCTGACTGGCTGTGGACACCAAGTGACTGTGTCATCTCTGCAGCAAGGTTTGCTATCCTGGTCTTGCCCCAAGACCTTCCATCACTCTTGTCACATTGTCAAACATTTGTTGTGTTTTTTTTTTTTTGTATAATGTGGGCATACATGAGCATCAACATAGGGAAAAATGCATTTTTACAATTCTCTCTGACTTATGAACAAGGCATGACATTAAGGAACCACCATGTTGAGGTAGATGAATATGCCAGAGTGTCCAATTGGATGTGTTGTGTTATAACACTGCTGTTTTTCTTCTTTTTTGACTAGCTAGCTTATGGTTTCTTTGTTTTGGCTGAGGATTACCACAGCCCTTCTGAGTCATTCCTTTGCTTGCCTATCCCCTTGGTTGATCCTTGGATGTTGCAATAGCTTTTACTTGCATCAAAGTTGCCAGATTTTTCGCATCACATTTCTGTTGTCAGTCTCAGATTTCTATACATTATATGCAGATGATCATACACAAAATTGCTTGTGATTTCAACTTCCCAGGAAAGTTAGAAAGGTTTCCAAGGGAGACAAAGGAGCTCAGGAGTGTTGGGAACAACCCATAAAAGCTGGACATATACAAGTCAATGGGACTTGTCAGAATGCATCTGAGGCTGCCAAGAGGGTTGGCCAATGTCACTGCGAAGCTGCACTTTAACATCTTGGACAGGTCATGAAGTTCAGGGGAAGTCCAGCTGACTGGAAACAGGCAAATATTACACCCATCTACAAAAAGGGGAAAAAAGATTATTTCGGAAACTACAGGTGAGTCAGCCTCTCAATTGAGTCCCTTGAAAAATTATGGCATGAGCCCTCGTGGAAGCTATTTCCAGGCATGAAGGAGAAGGTGGCAACTGGGAGAAGCCAACACATATCTCAGCTTACTCAACCTCTCCCTCTGTCAGCAGTTCATTGTTTGCTTCATAATTGCTTCCATAGGGACTTGGGAGGATGACCTTACTTGTGAAGACGCAGGCAAAGAAGGCATGAAGGAAAATCTTCAGGTTTCCCTCTGTCAGTTGTAACTCACTTGCCAACCCAACAGTAGACCTACTTTTTCCTTGTCCTTCTGCTTGCTAACATACATATGGTATGTTATATCCTATAATGGGGGATGGGTCTGTTCTCCCATGTAACAAGCAATAGGACAAGAGGAAATGGCCTCAGGAAATGGCCTCAAGTTGCACCAGGGGAAGTTTGGACACTAGAAAAAAAATCTTTCTCAGAAAGGGTTATAAAGCCCTAGAACAAGCTGCCCAGGAAAGCTGTGAAGTCACACCATTCCTAGAGGTATTTAAAAGACTGTGGCATGGATGTGGCACTTAGGACATGGTTTAGTGGTAACCTGGCAGTGCTAGGTTACTGATTGAAACTGATGATCTTGAAGGTCTCTTCCAAACAGAACAATTTTATGATTCTATTCTACTTTCTTGCTGCTCTTGACATCTCTTACCAATTTGTGTACCATCTGGGCTTTAGTCTTTCTGCACCTCTGCATGCCTGAGCAGTATTTCTGTATTTTCCTTTGGAAGCATTTTCCCTTTTCTGTCTCACTCATGTTCTTTCTTTGCATCTCAGTTCTCTTGGTAACTTACTGTTTAACCAGGCTGGATTCTTGCTGTGCTGGATTCTTGCTGTGCTTTTCCTGCCTAGGTGGATGGACTGCTCTTGTGCTTGGAGAAGGCTGTCTCTGGAAGTCACCCAGTACTCCTGAACACCTTTGGCTTTCAAGGCAGACTCTTCTGGGGTATATCCTAGCAGCTCCCTAAGCAAGTTAAAATCTGCTCTTATATTCTGGGGCTTATTCTGCTACCTATTTTCTTCACACCCCTTTGGACATTAAATTCTACAGTCTTAATACTACAGCCAAGGCTGCCATTGTCAGTTGTCAAGTGGTCTGAAGATTTCATTTGTTTCTCTTTCCCTATCAGGTCATCCATCAAGGACATTTGCCTCAAGCACTCCCTTGATGGTGACATCTCTGATTTTGACCCAAAGGCACTCAGCTGACCTGCCCTCTTGCCCACATTCTCAAACCGTTCTTTTACAAAGAGCATAACCCATCCTGCTCTTCCACTTTTTTCTGTCTTTCCTCAAAAGATTCTAAGTTGTAATTTTTGTTTTGATACAGCTACTCCTTAGCATGTTTCTAAAATGACAGAAGAAAACAACGTTTCAGGAAGTTCCCCACTGTTGTACCTTTGTCTAGTTACAGGTCTGAAGGCTTTATCTTTCAGAGAAAGCTGGGGGTGGGCCTTCAAATTTACCACCTGTAGGAAGGGGAGAGTGAGAGTCAAGGGCTGGAGCTGGTACAAATAGAAGAAGCTGAAAGAGCTGTGCTCCCTATTCTCACTGCCCTGTGGGCGTGGGGGAGAAGACAGAAACTTGATTCTGCTGGAGACACCCCCTGCCCCTCTAGTGAAGGCACAGTGGGCAGCAGCATCCCTAAGGCTTTGCTATGCGCAGTGCTCAGCACCAGGTGTAACCCTGTGAGATCTCAGTCCCCTGTTGAAGTCCCTGACATGGAAGAAACAGACAGCAAGTGATCCAGTGTTTCCATCAAGCAAAATTAGTCCTGTGTGTCTCTCTCAAAAAAAAACCAAAAATCCAACTGAAAGAGTGTACACCAAATGAAGTGGCCAAGAAGGCCAATGGCATCCTGGCCTGCATCAAGAACAGTGTGGCCAGCAGGAGCAGGGAAGTGATCCTTCCCCTGTACTCTGCGTTGGTCAGGCCACACCTTGAGNAACTGGCCATAGGCAGTTGTGAAGAGACAAATCAGAAGGCAGCCCACACGGATCAACCATTTCAAATGCAGAAACCACTGCCATAATAGGCTGCTCCTATTGATCTTCATTGACTGTTAATGGCGGGATAGTTAAAGGAAGTCTCAAATATTTGAAGCAACTTAAATGAGGATTCAGCACAAAGGCCCGCTATTACAGATCTCAATTACATAGCCTTTATGTTTTATTTATGCTCTTTAGTTTTGATCAGTTCTAACATTTATTTCTCTTTTAGTGTTGTAGGCACTTCTAAAGTACAGAAGTTCTCGCTGCCTGTGGGAAATACAAAAAACAGTTTCCCCAAGGACATAGCTTTTTGTACCATTTCAGTTCCTTATTGGCTTCTGTTTGTAAATTAGACTGGCAATAAAAGAGCTAGGCAACAGATAGTAGAGGTCATAACACAGAAAATGTTTCTTTAAGAGGGGTGTCCACTAAAAATGCATCTGCCAAATTTCCTTTTGAGAACACCTTTTGAATAGGATGTATATAAGGGGCTCTAATGATCATCTCACCAGGCTGCTTGTAAATGTTTCCTGCACCCCCTGTTTTTTCATCCTTGCCTCATGGATTCAACTTGTCTGCTGGATGGGCAACACTTTGTGGATGCATTAGAAGCCTCTTCTATTCATCGTCTTCACTTACACAAATAATCATTGCAAGGGGTTTGAAATGGGATACTGTCTGAAAGGATACTCCCAGTATGATAGAGGCACATAAAATAAATCAACTTCAATGTTTAGGTGTTGTCAGTCAGGCCAGACTGCAATATTTAAATGCTGATGCACATTAAGTCTGTTCTCTTCAAAGTCATGTTCTTTGTCAGGTCTCATTCAGGTCTATCAAACTATATACTTTTATATATTCTGTAGCAAATTTTGCAGCTGGTGCTTTGTTGATGGAAAATGCCCTCCTTGAAACAGAATCAGGAGCGCCCATCAGAAAACAGGAACAGGGGGACCCTGTACCCTGCCCCTGTCAGACCAGAGGCAGTAGTTTGGCTGAGGGGAGTGAATGGAGGCAAGTTCATGGTCGAGGCAGACAGCAAACTGCTTTCTTGCCCACCTAGACCCCTCAGTGCCACTGAAAAACAGGTACGAGTCTCTGGTTGAGAAATACCAGACAAATGAGGATGCGGTCAACAGGCAACCTACACCAGAGGTATGTCCACAGTCAGAAAGGTCTTTCACCCATATCACAACCACATCCACAAGAAAGAAAAGAAGGGTTATAGTTGTACATGACTCCCTTCTAAGGGGAACAGAGGGTCCAGTATGATGGTTTGACCCTCCTCACAGGGAAGTCTGCTGTCTCCCTGGAGCCCAGGTGTCCCTAGGAGACTTCCTAGCTTGGAATGGTCCTCAGGTGATTACCTGTTACTGATCAGCCATGGAGGTGGAGAAGCTGTGCTTGATAGTCCAAAAGCAATCAAAAGAGGCTTAAGAGCCTTGGGACAGGTGCTAAGAGGATCTAGGGCACAGGTCTGACAGGGCACATATCTTTTCTCTTCTTACAGTCACAGGCAGCAATAGTGGAATGAACAGATGGATACAGTATATTAATACATGGCTACGTGCATGGTGTCACCGCACGTGGGCTTTTTGACAATGGCATGGCCTGTGCAGCACCACGCCTGGTGGTGCCAAATGGGAGACACCTGTCTCACAGGGGGAAGAGGGTCTTTGCTCAAGAGATTGTGGGGCTGATCGACATGGCTTTAAACTAGATGTAAAGGGGGGGAGAGGGGGTCAGAAATAATATCAGACTTGTCTGTGACAAGCTGTGGGATGACACACCAGGGCTAGTGGGATGGGAAGCTAGTAAGGCCTTCAACCTGTTGCCCTGAGGCGTGCTGGGGATAACAACTACACAGTCAGAGTATCACAGAGGAGTTAGTGTGCTGCTGGAAGGCCACAANGAGATTGTGGGGCTGATCGACATGGCTTTAAACTAGATGTAAAGGGGGGGAGAGGGGGTCAGAAATAATATCAGACTTGTCTGTGACAAGCTGTGGGATGACACACCAGGGCTAGTGGGATGGGAAGCTAGTAAGGCCTTCAACCTGTTGCCCTGAGGCGTGCTGGGGATAACAACTACACAGTCAGAGTATCACAGAGGAGTTAGTGTGCTGCTGGAAGGCCACAACATTGAGGCCGTTACTGAAACCTGGTGGGATGAAGCCTATGACTGTAATGTGGCTATCAACAGCTACAAGCTGTTCAGAAAGGACAGGAGAGGAAAGAGGGGTGGAGGTGTGGCCCTCTATGTTAACAGATGGAGCACAAAGAGATGTCCCTAAAGAATAGCCACAAGCAAGTCAAAAGCTTATGGGCAAGAATTAGAGACTGAGGCAACAAGGGGAACCTTGTGGTCAGTGTCTACTATAAGCCACCCAATCAAGGGGATCCTACTGGCAAAGCATTCTTGCTCCAGCTGCAGGAGGCATCATGCTTGGGCTCTCATCTTGCTGGGAAACTTCA
>VWZY01000476.1:38660-62998 GCA_013399075.1 Chloroceryle aenea
CCCACTGTAAGTGAAGATCAGGTTTGTGGCCACCTGAACATACACAATTCTATGGGACCAGATGAGATGCATCCCAGAGTCCTGAGGGAATTGGCTGATGTAGTGTCCAAGCCACTCTCCATGATATTTGAAAAGTCCTGGCAGTCAGGTGAAGTTCCTGGTGACTGGAAGAAGGTACACACTGCCCCCATTGTTGAAAAGGAGGACCCTGGGAANTTGCACCCATTTTTGAAAAGGAGGACCCTGGGAACTACCAACCTGTCAGTCTCACCTCTGTGCCTGAGAAGATCTGATAAGGCATGTGGAAAACGGGGAGGTGATCAGAAACAGCCAGCATGACTTCACTAAGAATAAGTCCTGCCTGACCAACCTAGTTGCCTTCTTCAATGGAGTGGCTACATTAGTGGACAAGGGAAGAACAGTGGACGGCATCTGGACTTCTCCCAACATCCTTCTCCACAAGTTGAAGAGATATGAATTTGATGAACAGTGGACCATTCAGTGGATAAGGAATTGGCTGGATGGTCACAACCAAAGGGTAGTGGTGAGTGGCTCACTGTCCAGATAGAGCTCGATAACAAGTGGTGTCCCTCAGGGGTCAGTACTGGGACCAGTGCCGTTTAGTATCTTCATCAATACCTAGACAGCAGGATTGAGTGCACCATCAACAANTGATAAGGCATGTGGAAAACGGGGAGGTGATCAGAAACAGCCAGCATGACTTCACTAAGAATAAGTCCTGCCTGACCAACCTAGTTGCCTTCTTCAATGGAGTGGCTACATTAGTGGACAAGGGAAGAACAGTGGACGGCATCTGGACTTCTCCCAACATCCTTCTCCACAAGTTGAAGAGATATGAATTTGATGAACAGTGGACCATTCAGTGGATAAGGAATTGGCTGGATGGTCACAACCAAAGGGTAGTGGTGAGTGGCTCACTGTCCAGATAGAGCTCGATAACAAGTGGTGTCCCTCAGGGGTCAGTACTGGGACCAGTGCCGTTTAGTATCTTCATCAATACCTAGACAGCAGGATTGAGTGCACCATCAACAAGTTTGCAGACAACACCAAGCTGAATGGTGCGGTCAGTATACCAGAGGGATGGGATGTCATCCAGAGGGACCTGGACAAACTGGAGAAGTGGGCCTAGGTGAACCTCATGAGGTTCAGGGTGCAGGGTCCTGTGCCTGGGTCAGAACAATCCTCATTATCAATACAGGCTGGTGGATGAGCTGATAGGGAGCAGCCCTGCAGAAAAGGGCTGGTAGATGAGAAGCTGGACATGAGCCAACAATGCACACTTGCAGCCCAGAGGCCAATTACATCCTGGGCTGCATCAAAAGTATGGCCATCAGATTGAGATGATTCTGCCTCGCTACTTTGCCCTGGTGAGACCCCACCAGGCTACTGCGTCCAACAGTGGAGCCATCAACACTGGAAGGACATAGACCTGATGGAGCTGTTGCAGAGGATGGCCATGAAAATGATTGGAGGGCTGGAGCACTCCTATGAGAACCGGCTGAGGGAGATGGGGGTGTTCAGCCTGGAGAAGAGAAGGCTCCAGGGAGACCTTATAGCAGCCTTCTGGTACCCGAAGGGGCCTATGAGAAAGCTGGGGAGGGACTGTTTACAAAGGCATGTATCAATAGGACAAGGCAATGGTTTTAAACTGGAGAAAGGTAACTTTAGATTGGACATTAGGAATAAGTTCTTTGCTATGAGGGTGGTGGAGCACTGGAACAGGTTGCCCAGGGAGGTGGTTGATGCCCCACCCCTGGAAACATAGGTAAGGCTTGATGAGACTCTGAGCTGCTTACTGCAGGGGGGTTGGATTAGATCACCTTTGGAGGTCACTTCCAACCTGGGACATTCTATGAAAAATACTAGAAATTACTTAATTATTTTTGTTCTTCTTTAGGAAGAGACTGAACATGAGGAAAAACAAACTCAAGAATTCTTGTCCCATTAACTCGAAGTCTTGATAATTTGTTTGCTTCTAGAACTCCATGTTTTTTTCTGAGCAGTTACTTTGAGAGTAAGCACTTGCCCATGCCACGATTTAGCTCCCTCACAGCACAATTTTTTGGCTGTAGATGGCCAAATGACAGGATTTCCCTAAAGTAAAGATGGAGTGTATTTCCAAATAAAATGCACAAGTGGTTCCATTACTGGATGGATGGACACACAAACCCTTGCCCTCCTTTACTGTGACCAGAATATGCCTGCTGCAGGGATTGCAGTACTGCTGACATGAGTCCCTTGAAGTTCCCACAGATACACTAAACAAATCACAGCAACAACTTCTTTAGCTTGCATCTGAGTAACTAGCAGACTATGTTTCAAACAGCAAACACATGCCTGGGTTGTGGGTTGGTTTTGGTTGGGGTTTTTTTGGGTTTGGTTGGTTTTTTTTTTCTCTTTGGTTTTCTTTCCCTCTCCTAAGCTTATAATTCCTTTTTTGGTGTAAATACAAAGGTCATGTTTTTTAGTATGGTGGGTGACTCATTCTCATGTTTGAGCAATGTTATCAAAATGGAAACTTGGAAGTCCCAGTGTGGTGTGTATTCCCTCCAGCAAGAGTGTGTGAAAAATGCCTTTGTGGATGCTAGCTAACCTAAGTAGTGCCAGTATCATGTATGAGTGATTGTTTGTGGATCCTGACTATGTGCAAGACCTAAGAAAATGCTTTTAACCTGACAGCACTGTATAGAAATAAGCATATTACTTTTTGCCATTGGGTAGATGCATGAAACATCTTTGGCAGACACATACATACCTATACATGGGAGATTATACTATGCCAAACAAATCAAGGTTAGGGTGAACCAAGCAATCTTTCCTGAACCACTGTGATGATACCTTTTGCTCTTTTGCTTTTGTGAAGGGGATGGACTCTTGAGGCTCAGCAGTACCTTGTGGTTGGCTTACTGAGCCCCAGTCTTTGTGGCCTCCCTTAGTCTACCTGAGAACCAGCCATTTGACAATGACCTAAATCTGGAGTTGCTGCTGACACCAGAGGCACCAGGTCAAGCCTGTCCTTGTACCCTGGCATGACAGATTTCCATGCTAGCCCTGGCCCCCTTCTGTTTCCCCAGCCTCCATCCATAAAATAAAGTTACGTCGGGAGCCAGAAGAAGGGAAGAAAAAAAACCAAAAAACAAGCCACAAACCCACAGAAAAAGTTCATCTCCTCTGATGTCAGCATAGTCTATGGGACTTTGAACAGCCTAATGGGGCTCTGAGCAAACTGACCTATTAAAGACAACCTTACTCACTGCAGAGGAGTTGGACAAGATGACCTTTAAAGGGGCCCCGCCCCAGACATTCTGTGATTCTATGCACAGTAGCAGCTGTGAGGTTTAATGCTGTTGTCGTGTGTTAGACACGCGTACGCCTACAAACCCACTTCTCCCCTGTGGCCCGTCCGCTGCCGGCAGCCGCCGGCCTCCTCCCTCCTCCTTCCCGCTGCCGCCCGCCTTCTGCCCGCTGCCTCCCTCCTACTCCTTCTCATGCCTGCTGCTTCCCTCCTCCTCTTCCTGCTGCTGCTGCCCGCTGTCGGCAGTGGCGCGCAGTGCCACTAGGTGGAGCATCCAGGCAGCGCGTGCTCGGAGGTGGTGGCTGCTGCTGCGGGCGCCCGCCAGGAGGAGGGGGGACTGTGCCTGTGGCCGTCTTCCTCTAAAGATTTTTAGAGGAGCACCTTTCGCATCGCCTCGGTAGACGGGCGTAGACAGAGAGCTTGATGTCTGTGCCCGCGAGTGGAGCAAGACCCATCCGGCTAACCCCAGCAGCCCTCTGCGCTGAACCTGCGCCGCCCCCTCCCCTCTTGCCTTCGGCCGTGATCGCCTCGCCGCCAGACAAGGCTGTTTGTCTGCAAACTGTAGAAAACTGCAGAGCCACAAGGTCAGAGGAGTCCTGAAGAGACAGGCTGAAAGAAGACATAGTTAGACATAACATACTGTATAACCTAACCTGGCCTTAAAAATAATTAGAAGATGGAAATACTGTGTCATGCTATGGTAACATAGTCCTACCTGTTCGCTGTCGCTATGGGTAAATCATGCCTAATGTCTAAATTAAGTCACCAGTGCCACAGCTCAAGCCTATATTCTCCTTTTCAAGCCACCGTGTACACACAGAATATCGTATTCCTGTGCTCTTCTGCTGCCCAGAGAGGTGGTAGAAGCCCTAACCCTGGAAACATTCAAGGTCAGATTGGACCGGGCTCTGAGCAAACTCATCTAGTTGCAGATGTCTCTGCTCACAGCAAGGGGGATTTGGACTAGATGACCTTTAAAGGTCCCCACCAACCGAAAGTATTCTGATTCATAAACATTTTAATCTCTTTTACTCATTGACCAATCCTTACGTGAAATGCATAAATTTTGTGCCAGAAGCCCATAGAGTTTAACAAGGGTCTATAAATAGGGTAACTGGGATTCTTCAAGAAAATGTAAATAATATAAACCAGGAAATGTATCCAAATTCCTGAAGCTGCTTTGAAATCCTTAGCCGATGAAGACAAACAGCTGCAAAAAAGTGATGCAACTGAAATCGGAATGGGAGGAACAATAAATGATGAACAGATGCTGATGGTCTTAAAATGAGATCTTAGAGCTGTCAAACTCAGTGGGACCTGGATGCATGTACACAATGCACATAGTTATGTATTTTATCGAATGGATAAACTCAGGAGCTTGCTGAGGTGGGCTGCAGACAGCACTGTGTGCCACTTACCAAAATGCTTTACAAGAACAGACATTAAATTAGTAGAAAATAAAGTCTGAAGAGGAAATGATTATCAGTCCTGTTCTAGATAGAAATGAAACCTTTGAAATCATACACTCTTTTATGCTACTATTAAAGCTTTCTTACCTGACTCTTGTCATATGAGGGCAAGAGTTCCCTCCATTTGAAATCCCTTCCTAGAAGCCTTCTCATTTCTGAGCTGCCTTTGAGAGTAGAAATTCTGGAAAAAAAAACTTTTCCTAAAAGAGAAAAAGAATCCATGAAATTTACTGTATTGAAAATTACAATATGAAAGTATTTTTTTGCCTGTTGAGTCTAACCTTGACATACTTCCCTAAAGTATAAAGATTGTTGATTTGTGAGCAAAGAACTATGTATGGAGGCAAAAAACCAAACCAAACCAAAAACATGGAAATATAACACAGCTACTATAAGAAGTTACATTTTTAAAGCAAATACTGTCAGTCTAGTAACATCCTTATAGACTTTCATTGCACTGGTAGCTACCACATGCAGTGTTAAAAATAGCAGAATATTTGTGTTTATAACCAAACTTAATTGAAAACAACACAAACAAGTGTTGGTTTTGCCTATTTGAGCTTTTAACAAAGCAGAGGTTTTACATACTGTGTGTTAAGGAGTGAATGTTATGGCGCAATGCTGATAAGTAAAAATACATACATATTACTAAACTCTAAAGAAAATGCATTCAGGGTAGGGGGATGGTTATCTGTTTTTGCCAAAGTTACATGCATATAGATTAAAAGACAAAAGTACCATAAATATTTTCTTGCTGAAGATCTTTTCTCACTTCCTAACTCCTTGACATCACAGAGTGAGGTGTTTGTTGTTTCACAGGAGGCTGGTGAGGATCAAATACTTGGTGGCTGTGGAGGAGTCTGGTAGGCAAAATGGTAAGAGAGGGAGAGGCATCTCCCTTTAGCCCTGGTAAAGCAGAGGAAAAGGTAAGGTACCTGACAGATGAGAAAAGGATGAGGAGCAGCAGCTATGGAGGACAAGAAATTAATTACTGAGAGCAAGAAGCAGCAAACAGGGAAGTAAGTCAACCCAAATACCCAAAGATGGTCATGTAAAGCATCATGCCTCAAAGTCAGAAAGGGCAACGAGATCCAGCTCAGGAAGGTGGAAAGCCAGGGGGTTGGCCAGAAGGTTTCTCTGGCTCCAGCAAAGCTGTCACAGGTGGTTGTCTCAGGCCTCTGTTTGACATAGTCCTCAGGGTCAGTGCTCCTGGAGCAAGACCAGCATTTCTGAAGAAGAGAGGAGAAACTTCATTTGGAAGGGTTAGTAGCAGCACATCCTTTCAGCTGCATGGCTGTACGCAGCCATGGGTCTCCAGATGTGTCCTCCAAGAGTGCTGCACACTGGGCAGCACTCATAAAGATGTGACCATGTTACACCACACTTCATTTCAGAGTACATTATTTGTGATCTCATCCTCTTCTCTTCTATACAGCAAACCACCATTAAACCAACCAACAGCATGTAAATCATTCACTGAACCAATCACAGCTTGCAGCACTTAAGGGCTCACTTGCTCTGACAGGGGAAGATAGAACATGTCCACATGTGCACTGCCTGAGATACCAGGCAGTTGATTGCATGCTCACCAATGATCTTTGCTAAGCTATGCATTGCCACCGTGGGTCACTTTATGAAATAGAGGTAGTTAATTTAGAGCCCTTAAAGTGGTTGAAAATGCTCTCACTACTCCTCCAGTGTGTGTATTACTTTACACTCACTGAGTTTCATTTCTGTTCATCTAACTAGTAAATGTCTCTGAAGATAAATAGCAAAAAATTCCAAGAGGGTGATTTGCTGAGGAAAATATGGCCTTACATTAGTCACCAACTAACCTGTTTAATGTGGAAAACATCATAAAGGAAACAAAACTCTCTGCACGCTTCCCTTGAAGAACATGCTGAGGTGAAAAGGTAGGGACCATCTAGTCTAGACTCTCAGATTTCATATGTAAGCAATATAATAAGGCAGTACACTTTGTGCTTGGGAAGACAGTGTTGCCAGGATTAATGGAAGATGCTTTTAATTTGCAGAACAGGGGCTCATTAGCTATTGTAACACCCCGATCTTGCAGGTATTTTTAATGAAATGCCTCAGATGGAGCAGTGGTTCTGGCTTCCTTCTGTAAATGCCTGTAGTTTTAAGTCAAATAGGAAATGAAGGCTCTGTCCTAGCTATGTAGAGAAAATTTCTTTGTAGGAATAATCCTAGTGAGGGATATTCAGACAGCATGTGGATCCAGCTTTTCATGTGGATTTATTAACACAACTTCTCCTGCAAGCCAGAGAAAAAGTCAGACAGACATTCTGGGCATAAACATGCCTTTTGGACAGTCTTGGATGGCTCACTTTCAAATCTGGGAACACCCACTCCTCCCTACTGTCTAGAGCAAAGAGGTCACTGGGATGTTTTAGTGCACTTTCATGACTTCCTGCAGGGATGACAACTCACCATACACAGCCTGAAAGGTGCTCACCTCCTAGCAGATTAACTAATTATTCTGAAAAGCACTAAAATAATCAGTAAATAACAACTGTGCATCATTTTCTGATATGTTTTGTGGCACTTCAGTGCATTACATCACCAAGGCATGGTGTCACTTGTGTGCCATTGAAGTGGTGATATTTAGGACGTGCGTGTGTTCAGGCTCATAGCGATTCTAGTCACCACAGATTTTTTCACCTCATATATCCCCCCCTTAGTTAAAAATCTGGAATGGACAACTTGTAGCTCCCAGCTCCTTCCTTTTTTGGGTAGGGGGATGGTAATGATGGTTATGAAGGTGGTGATGAGATGGCTTACTCTGAAAATAGCTCCAATATAAATAGTGGGCACCCCCCTATGAGCATTACTCTGGTCAGTAATCCTGCTGCAAGCAGATGTAAGGGGTGACGCATTCAGATGCTTACACAGCCCAATGCTAGGGTATCCTCATGTCACAGCCACCTTTGCCATTCACTGCCCTGTTGAACCTTCTGCACCTTCCCCTACATTACAGGAAAGCTATTTTAGAGCCTGATAAATTCAGTACTGTTGGTCTATTTCTTATCCCTGTCCCTGTAATATCTAGTTGCTGTAGTTACCTCATGTATCTAAGGCAACCAGATGTTACAGATGAAGGAACTGAAATAGCATCAACTAATGCAAAAAAATTTGTAACTGCTTTGCCTGAGTTAAGCCGCTCAGGGCTGTTTTCCTCTCAGCTCTCTAGTTTGCCATCTCCTCTAATCAAACCTCATGGCCTGTTCCCACCTTCCTCCCTCAGGCATTTGGAGCTGTCACCATCCTGACATCTGGGGTGGAAGTGATTCACCACTCCTCTTCCCCTGGAGTGATCACTGTGGGACAGCTTGATCCACAGGATGTATTTTTATCAGACAGGTACTTCTGGGGCTACAACATATTGAAGGATGCACCAGCATGGAGCAGTGTTTAGATTTAGTACAGAACTGGAAGCAATGACTTGATTTTATTTAGTTTGGGAAATATCCACACAGAATGAGAAGAATTTATCTCATTATCTGGTTTTCTGGAGTAAGACCATACTTGTAAGATGGTTTTCAGTCCAAGTACCGCCCCGTGGAGAACCCAGCGACTTCAAAGACATCAACAATATTGCTGCTTTCAGGGATAAGTTTATGAAACTTAAAATACTGGGCAGCTAATCCCTGTTCTCCTTGATTAAGGATCTTGATGAGCTAGCAGACAGAAAATGAAAATGTTTCTTACGTTTTGTTACTTCCCTTTGAAAAATGGCAGCTATGCCAAATTCCCCAAAAAGCTGGAAGACCAGGAAGTCTTCCCATAGATGCAGTACAGCACACATGAGGCATCAGAAATGCAGAAAGTACAAGCTGCTGCAAGAAATAAGAATGACAGTGACTATACATGTCCCAGAATAACTGTTCTAGGACAACTGCTCTGGGTGAGTAGTATTTACAAGCAAGGTGAATTAATTTTGCAAGTGTTATGTCTGTGTCCAGGTCACACAACTTTTAAAAATCAGTGTTTGGTAATAATTATGTCTGCCCTCTGTGCCCTTCCATGAGGCCACGTGATGGATTGAGAGACACCTGTGCATCAGGTCACATAGGAGGGGAACATGCACTTTGCCAAATGATAGGTGGAGCTGTGTCACTGGACTGCAGTTAGAGGTGTCCCCAGAAACCCTCAAAGGGCTTTTTGGAGCATGCATCCCCCTAAATAATTTTTCTCCAGCTGCAGAGCTGTATGGGTGGCTTTGCTCATGTACAGGCAGGGCTGCTGCTTAGCCAGCTGTGTCGTGCCAGAGGGTACCTGGACGAGGAGGGTGCCTGCTGTGCTGCATGGGAACCCCAAAAGAGACTCCCTTGAAGAGTGCAAGATGGAGGCAGGTTGGATGATGCTTATTAGCTCTGAGCTTTGACAACATTTTGTGTGAATAAATTAGTTGTATTTTAGATGAGGAGAAAAAAAAATACAAAACCAAACAGGCTGGAAAAGGAATAGCTGAGCCATATAAAAGTTGGGGGGTTCAAAAAAAAAATAAAATTGTTGTGGGAAAGGAAGGGTTAAACAGGTGGGAAATTAGTCTAACCACAGATGTATTACAGGGAATGGCAAAATACATTCTGTAAATTCTGTAAAGTGCTGCCCAGGGTCCGTCATGAGTTTCATCTTACAGCTGATGTCTTTTCACTCAGATTTTAAAGGCTTCAATTTCTATTTCGGGGCCCAGGGAGGCTTCCTAAGCAATTAATTTTACATAGTAAAAGCACCCTCCTCTCCAGGTTGTAAAAGCCCAAATTAGATATAACACCCTTTCAAGGCACCTTTTTCAGGCTCAAAGGAAGCAGGTGTTTAGTGTTAAATTAATTTTAAACCCATACTTACTGTAACTTGAATTCTGGACCTCTTCCAGTTAAATTCTTTATATTACTCCAAATGAGACTCCCCTGCTGACTTTATGTGAATACTTCAGCTACCCAAGCTTTTTCTTGGGCTGTGCAGGAAATGAGGTATCAGGGAGCTGCCATATGGGTTTCTACATGACCTCTCTAACTGAGGTGTGGCTCACTCAGCCTGCACTCCAGCTGCTCATTGGCCATTCAAGTGTTGGTGGTGACCTGCAGATGTCTGGTATAAGAGAGAGCTGGCTGGCTTTAACTCTCGCTGTTGTTTTGTGAACTCCAAGATCATTATCAGCTGCTTAATGAGGTTTCAGCTACATGCATTCTTTGCTCTTGAGCTGGTGTATCCCCTTTGAACTGTGTGAGTTTGATGGAGGATTTTTCATTTCTTGTTCTAGCTGGTATGAATGTGCTGCTGGGGCTCCTTGCAAGAAGGGGAGCGATGGCCCTCCTCATGGAGGAGGTATGGCAAGCACCTTCTATGTTACTTGTTACGGGGAAATAAAACACCAGGATGAGTGCTGGATAAGGCAAGTTGGACTATTATCACAAATGGCATAAAGAATTAGTTTGGTCAGCCTTCTTGGAAGCAACTAGATATCACTGGGAAGTATTTTAGGTTGGAAGACTTGTGAAGTGCTTTAGGTTGGAAAAATTGTGTGGCTTAGCTTAGGGTAGGACAGGGAAGGGGATGCAAACAAGAGCTAGTCATGATATGGTTTGATAACTACTGTGCTTCTGAAATGACTGTTAATAAGCAATACCAACAGCAGAGTATTTTGCACCCTGCATGCGTGCTTGTTCCCCGTGAGAAAGCTGGGAGGACTTATGAAGAGGGCTGTAGTGGAGGCTTGCTGGGGGATTGGCTGCAGCACTGTGGTGCAAGGTTGCAGCCAGTCTGTGTGTGTCAAACCCACCTCTGCTTTTGATAAGTTGTGGCTAAATATGAGCTGCCTGATTTAACCTTCACTTTGTACAACTGATGTTTGGCAGAATATATCTCAGAAGTGAGCAGAACTAGAGGTGAAGAGAGGAGATAAGGTGGGGAAAGGACTGTGTATTTTAGTAGGATTTGGACTTAGTAGAGTACTCAATTTATCAGAAAGACACAAAAATGCCATGTGCAAAAACTGCTTCAAAGATTGCCTGCCTTCCAGGAGAAAGCCATAAGGTCAAAATGGGGAAATGAAGGCCTGTGGGAGTGTTGCAGATGGTGATTACCATGCTGGAACAGGATGGGTGGTTTGCAATCTGCCACAAAGTAGACAACACGGAGTACCATGCCTTCCTGGGTATTTACTGAGCTTGCTATGATATGTTAGGTCTGTGTGAGCAATTAGTGCTGATTAGCAGTTCATTCTGCTGAGTTAATGAAGTCACTCATTTGGTTCCAGAGGCATACTTCTGATATCGTGAGGGTGTGGTTAACTTGAGCTGTGTGGTACTTCCCCACATAAATTAGCAAGAATGGCTACATAAAGCAGTGCCACAGGGAGCCTGTGCCACAAATAATAAAAATGTGGTTCACTCTACTGCCATCAAACTCTTCTCTGGTAATAAAGAGCAGAGCAGTTGCTGCATCATTTTGGTTTTTTTGAGTATGTATGTGTGTACATGTGGTTCGTTATGAGGCTTTGAGTAAGGACATAAATCTACCAATTACTTAAATTTTATCAATTAGTATTTTAAGAGACTCTGCATTTTTTTAAAAAATGCAACAAAATACTCTTTTCTTCCTTTTCTTCAAGGAACAATAAAGGAGACCATTATTTGTCTTTTGCATCTCTTGGACAAAATGGTGTGGTGACTTACCAGATCAGTAACAAATTATGAGCTAACTAGTATAGATCTATGAAGGATTAAGTCACTCTGAAATAAGAAATGAAGTCAGGTTGTCAGCGTCCAGGCCATGTTTCCCTCTGCTCAAAGGGCTCTTCCCAAAGTGGTTGCTTGGGGAAAGAGTGACCACTGCAAAGCTGCTGTCTGCTCACAGACTTGAATAACATCAGCTTCAGCCATAGCTCAAGCAGCGACCCTATGAAAATATTTTACAGACAAATGTGCTTTTCTGCCTTTCAGTAATTTGTTTTACAAAACTGGCCTATGTTTCTCTTTATATTTCTGCCATTAATTTGCCAGGTGCTTTTCTATGCTTCTGCTCTCTGTGGAATGGGGTTAATGTTAACTTGTCTGTCACAAAATGCTTCACAAATAAACATAAAGAAGGCTATGGAACTGTTAAGTAGCTGTTTTCACTTCCAGGTGACCTGGCTTGAGCTGTGTCCTTGGTAGCTGAAGGCTTTCCATGAGGAGATTCCTGTGGGTTTCTGTGCAGAGCTCTTCTATCTCACTTGCCGCCACCTTCAACCCGCCAGAGAAATCCTGCTCTGCTCTGGCCTAGGCTCCGAATTGAAATATGTGCTTCCCATGCTGTGGTTTAAGCTCCTCGGGAAAACTTCAGCTACATCCAATGTAATAACTGAACACAAGCATCCCAGTGTAAGATCAGGCTGACTGTGAGAAATGGATGCTGCCAGAGAGAGTGGCTGCTGTGGTAGGTGAAGATGGCCAAGCTAAACAATTGTTGCCTGGTCCCATATGGTTATCTTCCTCAAGAGAAGCAGCCCTCCCATGAAGTTGGAATAGGGGTGCCCTGTGCATTGGCCACACTAGATAAGCAGCAGAAGACCCCTTCCATGCCTGGCTCCAACTCACCCCAGTGATGCATGATTTTTAAGTGTGCCTAGGTGCATGTACTAGAAATCACTTTCACTTTTTCTTGAACTGTGAGAATTTGCATACAAAAAGCCTATTACACTCAATCAAAGGATATTTCGATGGGAAACCTGTTTTGTTTAACACCAGCCAAGTGAAACATTTGGTGGAATCATAGGTATTTTTTACTAAACTGATAGTAATTGTACTGCTTTTCTAGCCAAGTTTTCACTAAGTTAAAATTGAATTTCTGTAATGGCATGAAGTTTAATTTCAGGAAAGCTGAAATATCATAACATTTTTTTGTTTTAAATACTTTTACATAAGATGTTGAACATCACTTCTAGATGAATTATTTCATCATTACCAAATATAACTAATTTGATTTTTTGCTACTAATTAATATTAACCAACCAGATTATAATGGTAATAAGAGCTGCAAATGCAACCACTTCTCTATAAATCCTTGTCCCCTTTGTGGTCAGAGATACCACCTCCTTTGTTCTAAACATTGGGTCATAGTTAATTGCCCCTAAGCAACTCTTGCTTTACTGAAGCAGAATCAAATGTTCAATTTACCCATTGTTTTATATGTTGAGAAATTGTCTATGTTTAGCCCATATCCAGGGCTAAACTATAGCAGTTGCTCTATGACCCAGTGACCCCTCCCCAGCCAAGAAGGAGAATGGGGAAAAGGAGAGGAGACTCATAGCTTGAAATGAAAATGTGTTCAAAGAAAACCAAGTTATACTCTGCACAGCAAATACAAATGTCACAATAAACAGGAATAGAGTCCTCAGGAGCAGGAAGAGAATCAGGAGAGCCCATCATTCTGGGAAAACTTCCCCCTTTATACTGAGCATGTTGTCTACAGGATACACCTGTGAGTCAGCTGCCCTGTCTGACTCTGAACTGCTAATGGCCTGCACACCATGGCAGGTCTATGATTCTGTCACAGTAAAAACATGGCTGTGATTTGAATCATTAAAATGTAACCCTCCAGATTTAAATGGGCTTGGTTTCATTATAGGGGAGAAAACAGAGACCAGATGGAGGAAATACAGGTGGAAATATGCTCTTGATGTGTTGGTTTTCCACCATGTACCCAGACTTTACATATGTCAGTCATAAGGGAAATTCAGAAGTCTGAACGTGAGAACCCAAAAGTACTGGTATGCAAATGGAAAATTGCTAGTACATTGTCTCATCACTCCCAGCACTTTACAAGAAAAGTGCTAGTACTCACACTGCAAACATGGCATACTGTTGTATGCTCTATCAAGCCATCTCAACCACTGAGTATATGGTTGGGGTATACGGATGCATCAAATCTAGGCTAACAGGAGTACTTTTCCTTAATTAAACAATGTTTAAATCAGTTTATCCTTGGGATTTGCTACTGAATTAACTCCAGTGCCATAAAAGGGTTTTTCAGCCCTTCAGGACAGGAGAGAGATGACTCCAAGTTGCTTGCAGACAGAAAATACTCAAAAGCACACAGAGAAGCTCAGAAGGAAATAAGCTGTGAGAAAATCCTAGGAAATGAGATTCATTGACAGCAGCAATGAGGAAGTGGGTTGGTTTTAAGCAGCACTTTTCCACCTTTTTCCATTTGCAAACCTGCAAGTAGCTAATTTTTACCTCCTTCCAGTGGGCTAGGAGGCCTCTGAGCAGTAAACCCACAGGTAGCCCAGGAGCCTGCAAAGTCCAGATGGAAACCACTGTGGGATAATGCACCAGTAAGGGGCTCACAGGTGCACTTGGAGCCATCCTGCCCCACAGTGAGGACTTGTACAGCCAGGCACGTAGAGGTGACTCTACTGGCAGGGTGATGGAGGGGGCTTTGGATCTGGAAACTGGAGGAGAAGGAGACAGTGGGCAGATATGGACACATGCTTGGCCAAGAAAGATTAGTGAGAAGGAGGCATTCATAATAAGGTACAGTAAGAAACTTGCATTGGATTTCAGAGGCCGACACATCCTATCAATAAACCTGTGTGTTTTAGACAGAAAATGCTGAAAATTCATACTAAAGACCCTAAAAACCCCCAAACTTTTTGGAGTAAAGCTGTATTTAATTTCATTGTAATCCACTCAATTGTGATCTATTTCAAGTTGATTGAAGACTCCTCAATAGCGTTCATGAGGAAACCTGATCATTTTTGCAGCGGGAAGACAAACTGTCTGTTAGAACTAAGTTCTCTCAGCTGGCATGTTTATTATCAGAGATCAATGAAAACCAGCGGATAAACAAAAGCAGATTTTGAAAATGTATGGATAGACAATCAGGTAACATTTTTTCTTTTTTTTTTTTTTCTTTTTTCCAGCTCTCTTTTTATTTTTCTGCCTTGGAGAAAATGAAATTGAAGCATATTTTATTGACAAGCCTGTAACTTTCACACTTGCAAGACTAACAAGGGAGTGGCTAGTATTGTATAGGTCTCATATTTGCTCATATTTGCTCATATGCCCTCTTAAATGTGGACACTTGCACGTGGTGTGTCTTTCAAGGTGGGACACAATGTTCTGCTTTAACAGGAAGAACACAGCCCAGTTTTTAAACACATAACGGGATGTGGGACTAAAGTTACCAAGCAGTGTGCTGATGATTTTATAAAAGTTAACTGTATTTATCAAGGGTAACTTGGTATTTCTAAGGGAAAGAGAGAGTAAATAGTATGTTTATATTTAATAGTAGGCTCTGGAAATTTCTTGGAACATGTGCAAAGTTTCAGAGACACAGTGGGTGAGAGTGCCCCATGTAGAAGCATCAAGGATATAGCTATATAGTTATATTGCTACCATGATCTTATGCAATGTAGAAGCATCCTTGATTACTGTCCTTGCTCACATCTTCTTGTATGTCTTCCTTTCTTCATATTCAAATGTACTGGAAGAGTTGAGCTTCTCTCCAGTATTCCCCACCTGACCACTCTTCTTTGTGCTTTTTTTCCTTTATTAAACAGCACAGCATTTCATTTCCAACCCGTTAAATACTATTGTCATATGTTGTCCACCTTCTTTCTCTAATTGCTCCCACTTGGCCCTCCTCTGTGGTTTTGATTCTGGACCCCTTTCTCTCTCTGCCTTCTCTGTTCCTGTTCTCTGAGCAACAGCATCCCTCTCCTCACCACAAGGGCTAGCCCCTTGAGATAGTGTCCACTAGACACTGCCACGTCTACTTTCTAAACAGTTAATGAAAGGAACATCATCAGGTTTTCTCTGGTATCACTTTTCCTACTGTAATGGAGTTCACTGAAAGTGTGCACAAAACTATTTTAATAACTGCTTTCATGAGCTACCTTAAAGTACTCTTTTTTTTTACAGTGCTGGTAAGAAGAAAAGGGCAAAGCCACCAGGGTGCTTAGACCAGGACTTTGCATTTCATTGTACCATGTATTTCTACATTTATTATCCATTGCACCTGACCTTATATCTGTGCTGTACCATCCTTTTTTTTTCTTTTTTTTAATTTGTGCCGAGTACAATAGGATCCACACCCTTGTCTGAAATCCCAAAGGTTTCTGTAATTCAATATTTAAGAAGAGTAAGAGTAGTTGAAATCTACCCATTACCAACTCTAGTTATGGCTGGAGTAAGACTTTAGTATAGAATTCAAACATGGAAGTCTTTTATTGACTTTTATTCATGTGCTTTTTGTATATTAATATATACTTTAGTATTAATGATTTATAATATAGGTAGGTATGGATCTACATTTTCTTTAGAGCAACAGCAAAGCAAGAAAAAATATCAGCATGAAAAGATAGTCTATTTCTGTAATACACTGTATTAGATCTAGAGCCGGTGCAAAAGCTGCCTCCAGTAGACAGATAAATATGCAGAAAAAAAATTACAACAGCTGTGCATGCCACATTTATAATCAAACCTCCATAAACTCCATCAAGAGAGGGGAAACACCAGTTCAGGAGTACATGGTTGTGTGTCTATGATAAATGTATATGAAGACATTGTGTGCAAGATATGCTGATATGTAGCACTCCATCATCCTGGCTGTAATGGAGAGGACAGAATGCCTGGTAGCAGAGGCCTGTCCATCTATTCATTTTTTTGTTGTTGTTGGAGGTGGGTTTTTTTATTTTTTTTTTCCCCTAAGAACTGCACCACTTCATTAAATTACTAGAGGGGTATAATGCAGGGCAATAATGAGCTTGGATGAAACATAGGCTTGATTCAATTAACTGTCACGATAGAAGAGAAGTCATCCTTTTTCTAGTTTGAAAGAATGGATCTTATCAAGACTGTCCGTCTCTTCAATTTCCCCATAATATTTGAAGCAGAGTCCTAGTATTTAATGAGCTGCAGAACACAATGACAGATATAATTAGCCTAATTAAAAGCAACAGGCAAGGATTCTTTCTCAAAGACAGGAAAAAACCCACTCATTTCTCCAATGGTTTGTTGGTAAGTCTGGATTTTCTCATCAGCACTACCTAGTAAAGTACTTCTCTGCTTGGACTTCTCCCTTTACAATACAATTTAATAGAAGATTTACTGGAAATAATGTTGTTTATGAAAAGCAGTACTTTTCAGGTCTGACATTATTCCCTAATTCACGCTGAATGCAATGATCATTTAAAAAACTTTTTTTTTTTTCTTCTTAAGTCAAAAATTCTAACTGCTCTGATAATCTTTAAAAGGACAGATACTGCTTAGGGATATATTAGTCCACCAGAGTGCCTAAGAGCGCTGTCTCATATTATCTCATTGGCAAAGTTCCTGAAGTTACATTTTTAATCTATAATTTATTGTACACTATGGACCAATTCTATGAAGCTTCTTGGGCTAAAGCTTTGAGATAGCCACAGGAGAGACAAGCCAGTGGGAAGCGAGCTATTAGGTCTTGCTTACCAAGTCTTATAGCCAACAAGTAAGCCACTACTCTTCTTGGTGATGTGTGGATGAATGAGCATGTATTTTTAAGGTACGCTGCCAAGGTTTTTTGTCCTGTAGAGTTTTTTATTGCAAACAAATATTTTGACATAAGATAACTGACAGTGCTGAAGTGTACTAGGTATATATGTCTTTGCAGTGGCAATGGTAGATGGTGTTTGATCGCTGTTTGACTAACCAGAGGCACTAAGGTGCAGCTTTATTTCTCACTTTTGTTGTTAAATGCCCTCTAGTGTTTTCATAGTGCTCTCATCCTCTCCCTGGGGAAATCTGCCTAAGTACTAGGCCCATTTCACAGATGGGAGACAGCAAGACAGAGGCAGGGGAGGAATAATGCCACAGCTGTGCATGATCATTCATGCTCATCTGAGACACTAACTTCAACTCCACCTGCCCCACTAGGCCTATGGATTTTACTTTATGGATTTTACTTTACCACTCAGGCATTTTCCAGGGCTTCCAAACAACTGTCCTCCCCTCCTGAGAATGATTCCAGTTTACATAGTCTTCTTTCTTAATCTCCGTTCTCCATTAAAGATCCTTTCCTCTGGACACTTTCTGGTTTCCCAGTTCTTGTCTTCTGCAACTGCTCCCTCGAGCCATTACTCCTGAAAATGGAATTTCTATGGAAATTACATCTATTGGGAATAAGCCACTAAATGATAAGGCTTAACCGTGTTCATTGAAAAAGAATTCAGTAATTTCCCACCAGTCCCCCAAGAGAGGGTTAAGATTAAGTAGACAGTGTTTGAAAAGCATTTTGCAGATGGCATTTCCAGATATCTAACAAGAGGAAAACTCTTGTTAAGCTGCATGTCTCAAATCAGTTTCAACAATTATTTTATTTTTTTTCTCTTATAGTTGCAAGCTTTGTTAAAAGGAAAATAAGTATTCATTTCTTTTTTTTTTTTGCCACTAGCAGGTTGAAATTAATGTCTCTGTGACATCCCTTTGGGTTTTCTCTCATGTACATTGCTATGCTCTCAAGAGCTCCTAGGACAATAGAATTTTTAAATTAGAGTGTGATGCTCATGGTAATTGAGGTAGCTGGGAACTCCTCGGAATTCATTAGTAGCTGATTTATTTAAGCTACATATCAAAGCTAGGTGTTCACATTTCAAAGATTAAACAAATTGCTCAGGACTGAAGAAGGGTGATCTCCCAAGAGTCTTTAAAATGGGAAAGGAAGAGAAAGACAGAATTGGGCAATATTATCTTGCAATTCTTTTCTGACACTGATTAGTAATTAAATCAGTGAAAAGTTAAACTCTTGGAATTATTTCAAATGCAGGTACAGAACATCCTTTTCCAAGGAGCTGGTGTGCCTTTTTAGGGATCCTGCAAAAGGCTGCAACAGTAGTTCATTTGATTTAACTGATTTTATGACTTTTCCTGTGGGAGGTGATAAAGCTGGATGTCAAGACAGGTAAGAATGCTGCATTGTGAACTATGGGGTCATAACATTTTCCACGTTAAGCATTTCAAGCTTTTCCATTATCTTCAGCAAATTCAAGGTATTATGGCTTGATATTCTTCTAGTGTCCCAAAGTACATCAGGCATATTAAAGATGTAGAAAGAGACCTGTGTCCCTGAGGATTTCTTAATTGCTATTTGGTCACTAGTGGTGTTGTCCAGAGCTCAGTTTTGGGGACAGTCTTGTTTAATGTCTCATGAGTACCAGATGAGGGACCTAGGATTGTTTACTCTAGAGGAGGGAAGGCTGAGAGGAGACATTATTGCTCTCTACATCTACCTGAAGTGAGGGGGCAGTGAGGTGAGTGTTGGTCTCTTCTCCCAGGTAACTCACTGGAAATGGGCTTAAGTTGTGCCAGGGAAGGTTTACATTGGATATGGGGAAAAATTTATTTACTGAGAGAGTGGTTAGGCATTGGAACAGTCTGACCAGGGAGGTGGTATCCCCATCCCTGGAGGTGTTCGAAAAACATGTAGATGTGGCAATTCAGGACTTGGTTTAGTGGTCATGATAATGTTTAGTAGACCGTTGGACTTGACGATCCTGAATGTTTTTTCAGCCCTTAATGATTCTATGGTTATATGATTCTATTGTGTATCTTACTATTTTCAAGAGTCTACTGTACAAATACAGAGGAAGGCCCTGTCATGGTCAGCTGAATTTATCACCAAAATGGGTGATTAAACTGTAGCGTAGAAGAAAATGAAGTTCTTGAATGGGGACCAGAAGCAAAAACAGTAGTCCACACTGGTTCTGAGTTGGGCAGCTCTGGAAGCATTTGAAAGCACCACAGGCCACATCCACATTGCTCTTGAGGCAGCCTGTCTTCTACAGATGTCTTCTCTTGCAGCAGGCTATATTGAATATTAAATGGCAAGTATTTAAAGAAGAACAGTTGTGAATTAAATGGCATAGAAAGGAAAAAAAAAAAGGATAAGTGCAGAAAAAGTCAGTAAATATTTCATTGTTTAATTAAGAATGATGTTAAGGGTTTTTTTGACAGAAAGGATTTAAAATTGATTAATTAAAAATCAACCTTTTACCAATTATTTTTTTAACCAGCTGTTATAATTCTTCAGAGCCTGAAATACTTTCTAGATTTCTAGGAAAGAAGGGGCATTCCTCTTTCAAATACTGGTTCTTCTTCCAATACATGCCAGAGAAGGATAGGCATGATTATTTCAAGAGTTAGTAGATGATTGTAGATGATTTTACCCTGTTGAAAACACCCCTTGAGGGAGGATGTTTGGATTTGTTGAGGAGGGATGAAATGGGGGCAGTGTGAAAGGGGGTAACTTGTGACCCTTCACTTATCTTTGATTATTAAGGACAGCCTGTAACTGAAGACAAAAAAAAAATGAGTAAGTCTTTGGGTTTCAACCACATGAAACAATTCTCTCTGCTAAATGAAGCACAAATATCATCACTTCTACATGCAAGTTCAAACTAAGCATATGCTGGAGTGCTCTTGCACTGGACTGAAATGGACTGAAATCCCACTGATGTACTGAAGGTGCCCTGTCTCCTTCACTTAGAAATTACTCCTCCTTTATGAAAAAGAAATCCGGCTAAAGATGGGGACTACCACCAAAATAACCAAACCACCACCTAGCCAGAGGGAGGGCCTTTCCACAGGAGGTTGTGGTACCCCAGTGAGTGAGGCCGAAGAGTGGCTGAGCTGAGGGGAGTGCTGCCTTCCCATGGGCTGCACCAGTAGCTGCAAGGATCCGTGCTGGTGTTCAGTGCCCAGAGATTCTTTAGATATTTTCTGTACAACAGTCTCCTATGTCAGGTTTCCTCAGGATTCCAGATTTTGTCAATAAACACCAAATTTGATGCCTTAGTCCTTTAAAAAACACCGAAGTAGGGCGTTTCATTTCAGTAGGAAAAAGAGCTTATGTAGGTGTTTTGTGGGTCTTTTTGTGGTTTTGTTTTGTGTTTTTTTTTTTGGTGTGTGTTGTTTTGGTTTTGTTTGGTGGGGTTTTTTTTGTTTGTTTGTTTGTCTTTTTGTTGTTAGGTTTCGTTTTGTTTTGCTTTTCATGTAAGAGGTATCCACTCAACTGATTAATTGAAGTAGTTATTTTTTCCAGAATAAAATTTGTAATGTTTTTTCTCATATAGCCCAGATTGTAAGACATCCTGCTTACATGCCATAAAGTCCTAATACATACAGATCAGACTCAAGAGGTTCCATAAGTGTCATTATTTCAAGGCAACCTACTCATTCTTCAGAAAGTGGACAAGGGATGACCTGTAGACACGACCTATCTGGACTTCTGCAAGGCCTTTGACACTGTCCCCCACAACATCCTATTTGCCAAGTTGGATACAGATTTGATGGGGGGACCATTCAGTGAATAAGGAATTGGCTGGATGGCCACACCCAGAGGGTAGTGGTCAATGGCTCAAAGTCCAGATGGAGAGCAGTGACAAGTGGTGTCCCTCATGGGTCTGTACTGGGACCTGTCTCGTTTAACATTTTTATCAATGTTAATTGATAAGATTGATAAAATCAGACAGCAGGTTCAAGTGCACCATCAGCAAGTTTGCAGATGACACCAAGCTGAGTGGTGCTGTCGATACATCCAGAGGGATGGGATGTCATCCAGAAGGACCTAGACAAGCTGGAGAGGTGGGACCAGGTGAACCTCATGAGGTTTAACAAGAGCAAGTGCAGGGTCCTGCACTTGGGCGAGCACAATCCCCACTATCAATACAGCGTTGGGGATGAGGCAATAGAGAGCAGCCCTGCAGAAAAGGACTTGGGAGTGCTGGTAGATACGAAGCTGGACATGAGCAGTCAGTGTGTGCTTGCAGCCCAGACGGCCAATCACATCCTGAGCTGCATAAGTGTGGCCAGCAGATCAAGAGAGGTGATTCTGCCACTCTACTCTGCTCTGGTGAGACCTTTTAAATGGGATGCAGACTTCATTCACTTCCTTACAAACCTGTTTTAGTAGATCTTTTGCAGTGGCTAATGAACAAACAGACTATGAAACTGTTTTTATATGTTGCTAAAGGGAATGGAAATTTTTTGACTGCCTTAGTCAGAAGTCAACATTGAAAAAAAAATAAGATAGTTAAAAAAAAAAAGTAAAGAAATGTATGTGGATAGAGTGGAAGATTAGTCTTTTAGTTCCTCCTTCATATTCAGCATTCAGTCCAGTGACCCATTGTGGTGCTTTTTATTCTTCGCAATGGCTTTCTCCTTTCTAAAAGCATTACTGGAGAAGTTTTAGGCCTGGCTGAACAAAAAACACACAGTGATGATGACTTTTTTTTAAGAACTTAGTGAGGAAGGCCCTTTTATTCAAAAGACACGTTGTGGATATCCGTACTCAGAGTACACACAAAGTACAGGAAACAGGCTCCTTGGCTTGTGCGTTCTCCAGTTCTCCACAGCTCATTCATCCAAACTGCAATGGTCACAGCGAGACATAAAAGGTAAGCCAGCAGCCTGCGTCAGCCAGGTTCACAGAAGGATCTATCAATAAGGACAACAGGAAGTCACTGTGCTTTCAGGAGGCTCCAAGGCTTTGGTAACGTGAACAGGTGAAAAGACAGCAGGAGGAGGAATACTCAAAAAGGTCACTAGTCCTATTACTGCAAATACCATTACCAATGGCGACTCTCTTGGACACCTCTTGCTCTGCGTGGTGCACTTGACCTGGGTGCAACTGGACCCCTGATGCACTCTCATGAGCACTGCTTCCAAGAGTGGGGGTGCTGGGCTCCCAAACAGGCAGCAACATCCTGCCTGCTCCTCTACCTGCTCTGTGTTGCATCAGAGTTCATCTGGCTTTCAATTTAGAGATTACAGACATATTCTTCCATCTAAGGCTCTGTACTGTGCTCACCCTATGTCTGAATGTCTGTGGGCCCAACTGTTGCTAAAGATCTCTGCAAGCTATACTTTTTTTAAAGAAAATTAGATTTAAAAACCTCAAGGGCAGCTGCCCTGTGCAAGTCAAATTTTACAGTAGCCTCTCCTGTTGTGCTGGCTGTCAGTGTTCATGCATTTCCCCACAGTGTTCTTCCTCCATTCACAGCCCTGAGATTTACTTTCATTTGTCTTGGGCACTTGATTTTAAGTTCTCTTTCCATGTTGTCCTCTTTCTTGCTGCCACCTCCCTCAGCTACTGAAACACTTGTAATCCATTTGAAATGTGTTTGTCTTCTTTTTGCTTTTTTATGCTATTCTTTTTCTTTTTTTTTTTCTTTCCTGACTTCACATATTTATTTTTTTTTTCCTTTTCTCAAATACCATAGTTTAAGCTGTTAAGAAAGGGGAAATTAAGAAGGGCTCAGTTAATCACATTCTTAAGCATATTTGTGAAACTAAGTATTAGCCTGGGAACTCTCTCAGATAGGGATGGGGTGAAGCATTTTCTGGATTCAGCGAGTGTACTTTCAAACATTACCCTCATGCAATTTAACCTTTGTGGATTTATGAATGAGTCAGTGGACCTGCTCTTTCTGTCATCCTCCTCCTCCTTTTCCCCCAAATTATTTTTCACTCTCTGTGGTATGGGGACACCTGTGACCTGTTTGGAACTATGTCACATTTTATTTGAATCATGTAATGTTAAAGTAGGAAATGTTATTTCATTTGAATAACTGTAATTCTGATCCTCCAAATTCTATTTAGGCTAAGTATCTGCTCAAATTACTAAACAGAAACCTCAAGTCTTGTTTCTGTGCTTCCATGGTTCCAGCTTGACACATACCCTCAGACAGTCATGGTAATTTTCTTTTTAAAAACCCCAAACAATATGCCAAGAACAGCTGTAATTCTAGAATTACTACTTTATAATGCCACTGTAAGAAAATATTGTCCTGGGGTATTATGATAGCTGCTTTGACTAATAACTGTAGGGATCTGGAACAATTCACAGGTCCAGCCAGGCCCCAACCAGCAAACAGCATAATAAAAAAATGATAAAGTGGGTTTATGAGACTTCTTGCAGCCATTCTTCACCTTCCCAGTCCTAGGCCCAGCAAAGAACTACTAGCAAGCCAAGACTTGACCCATTTCCCACTCCCCACTACACTCCTGATGTCATATATCATGGAAGAGGTTGTGAGAATGGTGACGGTGCTGATGTGATGCTAATGAGTGAGGAGAGCCACAGTGAGTCAGACTCAAGTCCATTTGTGTTACTAGAAGAGGACAGAGGAGCAATTAGGAACATATAAACATAACATATACTACCTACAAGTTAGTTCTTTTTTTTTTTTTTAATGAAATACATGTGCTTGCTGCATATATGTAAAAATGCAGGATATGGTTTAGTCTATAACTGTTATTCAAGTCTGCCCTGTGGCAAATGAGTGATGCACACAAGATTATTATAATCTCCATAGCATTTACTTAATAAGCAGGCTCTTTCACTGTACCACAACTGGCTTCTGGACGGACAGATAAGAGGGAGTTAGCATTGGCAATTTATATTCATTGGTGTAAGCAGCTCAGGGATGCTGCTTTGCATAATAATTGTAATTAAAACACATTTTGTTTTTACTGTGTTGTTCTGCAAGCCATGGGCTCAAGTCTTTTTCA
>VWZY01000476.1:69219-109554 GCA_013399075.1 Chloroceryle aenea
GAACGCCCTAGCCCCCAGCGAGCCGCTCCCCACGATCCCTCCCCGGGCAGGGATGTGGCGGCTAATGGTCACCGTTACTTCCCGCCCCCATTCAAGATGGCGGCGGCGGAGCCTGCGCTCATGGTCACGTGCCCACAGGGCGGTTTCCTCCGTATTCTGTCGGGGAGGGGAGGTGCCCTCCGTTGTATAACGGGAAGGGGCTAGGACGTACCGCACTGACGTAGCACGCGCCGGTCCCTACGCCTCTGGGGGTTGGAGGGGCCTCCGCTCCCGGCCGCTCTGGAGGACGGTGTCCTGGTGCGTGCCACCCGCTGCTGTGGACTTGGAGCCTCCCTGCCCGGAGCACTGGGGAACCCCCATCCTCTTCCGAAGGGGAAACTGGGAAGCCTAGGTTGCGGGAAGACCCTGGGGTTTTGCAGGGAGGCTTTGCCGCAAGCACAGCCTGTCCTAAGAGGGGCTGTAGTGTGCCCAGTTTATCGAGCAAATAAACCACATGAGAAGTTTTGTGCTGAGAGGCTGCTAGCTCAAGTCAGGTCTTCCTTTCCATAACACTCCCCTGCTTTCTCAGCTCTTCTGAACCATCTGAAGGTGGTAGGAGAGATGCTGTTCATGTGACCCATGAAATCTGTACCTATGGCAGACAACGATGTGAAATGAGCCTACAGCGGTGATGGAGTTCAGACTTGGAATTGAATCAGGTAGTTTATTTCTCAAGTTTAGAATCTGAATTCCTTTGGACAAGGACTAGATATGCATGTGTCATATCTAACAAAACAGCTTGGTTTGAGGTTTCAAAGAGTTTCAATAAATGTTACAACATTTAGCTGTAATGAGCAGTGGAACTTGAGAAGTTCACCTGCAAAGAATTTGTGGGTGATTTACTAGAACATAAACCAGTTTGCTTTTTTCCCTCATGACTGGCATTATGTTTTCTACAGGATGTGTCATCTGATAAGATAGAGCTGACATTAAAGTTGCTTCTTTTTATTCTCCTACTGTAATGATCCCTTAAAACCAACATTTCTTAGTGATACATTTTAACAAGTTTACCTGGAAAGTTGTAGGAGGCGGGACTGTTGGAGTGTGATTGGCATGATTGGCAGGGATAGGATTGCCTTACAATTGCATAAACTTTGTTTCTTTAAGGAAGTGTTCTGAATACTTTTTTTTACTTAAGGTAGAAACACTAAAATGAAAGTGTAGTTTTGGAAAAAATGTCACTGGTACGTTAAGTTGGGCAGAATGGGATCTTTGAATCTAAAGTTGAAGTATAAAAGTAAATCAGTGGCATTCACATTTGTAGTCATAAACCAAGCATTAATTTGCAAAGAATCTGCTGATACCACTGTATATATTAAGTAAAAGAACACGTAGCTTAATTCTTGTGTTGATTATGTTTAATAAGTGCATCAGTATCAAAGCTGTTGAACTAGTGGTTGCCTTGCTCCATCCTGCCCAAGTTCTGTGATCAGAATGCTGAAATACTGAAGGAGGTCTGAATATGTGCTACCATAATAAATGTAGCTTGCATTAGACAATGAAACATTTAATTAGGCATACTTGACAGCAATAAAATTAAGGTTCTGGTGGAATACGCAATCTCCTAAAGATAATGGTTTGTTGAATAGTATTATAATTAGCTGTCTGGAGGATTCTTTACAGAAAAAGTCTCCACTTACAAACAAAGGGAATGTTTCTATTTACAGAGTATTTTTTTAGTAGGCTTATATTTATAGGGTATTTAGTCTGAAAATTAGAAGAGTGTTTTTAGAATTGATCTTCACTGTCTTGCCAGGAGAACAAGGTAGTAGAACTTAATTTTAGAATCTTAAAAACTCTGTCTGTAAAAACAACAATACAGACAATCCCATTTTGAAGCTGCACTGTGCACTTCTTAGTATCATGGAGTATAAGGAAAAGTCTGTCGTCAGAGTCTGGTTTAAATAAGAGACAGAAAGATAGAAAAATGCCATTTTACTCTTGGCAGAGATCTTTTAAATGGTGGTATGCTCCAGGAAAATACAAATGTTTTACAAGTTTTGTATACTGACATAAAAAGTATTCAACTCCCTCAGTGAACCAAACACCCTTCATACAGGAGTTAAGGATTTCCAGAAATACTTTTACAGAAGTCTTTTGGAGAGTCATAACTAGATAAAAGAAAATGTCTAAAGTGAAAGACTTCTGTGTAAATGTGCATGCTAATGCTCCAGGGAATTGCAGAGTAAAAACTTTCATTGCTTTTGGTCATTTCAGTTGTTCAGTTCTAAATATGAAGTGTTAGGTAGGACAAGACAAATATGTAGCCTTGCCCAGTCTCTTTATATCAGGGTAAATTAGCCTCTTGCTGTTTTCCATGTCAGTTTCTTCTCTAACCTATTAAATGAGCACTGAGAACACTAAAAATGTATCCATGACTTCCTAATGCTTTCACTTTAATTAATGTTGTTAAGCTGTGGTCCAATTTTCAGTGTTGTCCAATGCTGATTTATTATAGATAGCAGGATCACACTGGGCTTGGACTGCCAAGGACTCTCAGATCTTTCTAAAGAGCTGCAGAAAAGGCTGCGGACGGCATTAGTAAGATTGCTTGTCTATGAAACTACTGAAGTCTGTAGGATTCTACTTGAATCTCTGTCACCTTATTTACTTTCCAGTGTCAGTGACTAGCCATAGCTGCCCTAGAAACACTACAGTTGATTCTCCATGAACTGTAATACTAAATGTCTACTTTTCCTCCAGGACTTGATGAATTTCTGTCGTATTCTCCAAGTCAAAGGGTTTATACTTCCAGAGACTGAAGTTTGCAGAGGACAAGGTCAGATACCTGGCTGAAAATGGCATTACCTCCTGCACTTCTTGCCTTTCCTTTAACTCTTAATCTTGTACTTTCTGTGAGAAAGAAGTACTTTTAATAGTGGAAGGAGATTTTATGCCTTGGGAAGTGTCTTAAGAGTGAGGTAAGAACATGACATGTTTTCTACTATTCAGAAGTGCCAAACATGAAAGAATACTTCTCAATTGTGCTTCTTAGACCTTTTGAGTTCAAGAATTGGACTTCTTGCTTGCTCAACACACAATTATAACAGTACTGAAGTTATACAGAGTTGTTGGATGAGCAACCAGCTAGCCATGTAGTAACATATGAACTGTTGAATTGCTAGCTTTAGCCTCAAGGTCTCTATCATGGGCTAGCTATATTGTACTGAAAATGTCATTCAAGTCCAGTTAGACTTAGATGAAGATGAAACTTAAGGAAAGAATCCAGTGTGTTAGTAGCAAACACAAGGTGTACTGTTCCCCCAGCATTGCTGTAGCTGGCGTGTCTGATACTTCAAGTGTATTTGCCACAGGCCTTGATAGCCGAAGTTGTTAATGCTGCCTAAGAGGTTGGTATGTACTTTGCCTCAAAATTGTCATGATTTCACAGTGCTACAGGTCAGCCAATACCTGATTGCTGCAGCTGTTATATGGTGTGCTTTTCCTCCCTGAACCAGCTAATGTTTTTTCAAAAGGTTTCTGTCGCTCTTGTAGTCTTCTGTTGCTGCCTCTTACAGGTGAGCTTTTAAAATACTTTCATTAAACAGATATGCCTTAAAGTAGTCTTGGACAAGTGTGCTCCACGCAGTCCAGCATACTAGACATAAGTTAATAGGACACTAGCACATTATCCACTTGAATGATATGTTCAGCCAGTCAGGCTTTTCTTTCATATATTATGGGATTTTATGTCTGGTCCCAGAACCACAAAATGATTGAGGTTGTCTGGAACCTCTGGAAGTCATCTTGTCCACCATGTCGCCCTGCTTAAGCAGGGCTACCTACAGCCAGTTTCCCAGGACTATGTCCAGGTGACTTTTGGGTATCTCCAAGCATGGAGACTCTACAACCTCTGTGGGCAAGCTCTGCCAGTGCTTGATCACCCTCACAGTGAAAAAGTGTTTCCTGATGTTCAGAGAGAACTGCCTGTGTTTCATTTTGTGGCCATTGCCTCTGGGCTTGTCACTGGGGACCACTGAGAAGAGCCTGGCTCCATCCTCTTTGCACCCTCTCTTCATATATATATATATATTCATATGTATTTTTCTGCAAAGCTTCTTTCTATCTGGTTAAGTGCTAGCTTGTTTGGCACTTGTAGTTCTTCCTCCCTAGGTGCAGGACTTTGTACTTTCCCTTGTTGAACTTCATGAGGTTCCTGGGGTTCTGTGTGGAATAAGTGGTGTTGTTCTGGATGTTGATTCTATATGTGAAAATGTAAGTTGACAAGGAAGCATTTAAGTTGTTTTCTGTCTTATGGCCAAAACAGTTTATTTGCTAGATATTTGTGGTTTTAGAGTTTGAGGCCCATTCTCTTCTTATTCTTTTAGGACAGCTCTGCATCTCAAATCAGTGAGGTGGTACCATTGTGTAATCCAAAGCTTGCAAACTGAAGCATAACTTAGCAGCACTGTCAACTGAGCAGTTGTCTTCAGTCTTGATCTTGCATTTGACTAGCAGCTTGTCCAAGACAGTAGTGGATTTTATTTTTTTTTCCTATGGGAGATAATGGGATGCATCCATAGTTGTCAACACTGAAAAGATTTTGAAGTATTGCTGTAGTCTGTGTTAGTTTGTGTGTATTAAATGCATGTGCTGCTTTTTCATTTAAGATGGCATGAACTTTCTATCCCTATATCCAAGCAACAACAAGAATTAGGTGATACGGTGCAGACACAATTGCATGCAGTCTTAAGTAAGGCTTTCCCTTTGCTGCTGTTGTCACCAGGGTTCAGCAGCACACAAGTACATGTTCAGTTTCACCTGAATTGTTTAATAAGAGGTGATGTTAGCTTGTGTGCTAACATGGCTACATGGCTATCTGTCTGTGTATCACAGTTGTGAAGCAATAAGGGTGGTAGCTTATAAGGACTATTTTAAGAAAATCCTGTGTTTAGTCTTGTAACTGGCACCACATTTATTAATGATTATTCTGACATCACTTAAATTTCTGTAAGGTACAAATGTTGTAATTGATAACTTGTGATCATGAGTTAGACCTTGATTCTTCCAAGATGCCTTGTTTCATCTGGTCTTATGCACTGGTTCTCACCTGTACGTGAGAACGTATCTATACCTGTACTAGCTATGCTAGTTTAAATCTGCACAGTCTGCAAGGCTAAGTAGTGCCGTCCCTAAGAGCGTGTCTACTGAAGTCTTGCAGAAAAATAAGCTTTAGTGTTTGGGCATGTAGAACTAATCAAGCTGTCCAGCTTCTGTAAGCAGGTTTCCCTTGTAAATTCTCATCAGAGCTGATGCATGAATAATTCTTTTATGAAAGTGCAGTGCAAACATCAAAAGACTCATGTGCATCATTATCACTTTGCTCATGATGGTTAGTAGGCTACCCAGTGACAGATTTCATTACATGTTGCCAAACCAATACCAGCATAACACTTTTTGATCAGCCATCTGTGTTAAGGCAGAGTCTGGACATCTGTCATAAGTAGACTAGCTAAGATTTGCTCAGCTCACATATGTTAGTTTTAAAGTGCAACATCTCAACAGGATGGCTCTTCACTTCAGACATTTGATGCTTGTCTTTAGAGACCTGGGAAATATCCCAAGTGATAAGTGGGTTTTTTAATATGGTACTTGCTTCCAGCCATATGAGGAAAGATGTCTCTGATACAAAACTGGTCTGGATTGTGAGAGCAGACAAGTTTTTGGAGTGCTCTTTTAGCTTGTTTCACTTTCGAGGAGAAATCTTCTAGCCTGTCATAAAGATCTGTGTGATTATCAGATTAATTATATGGCAGCTTGTTTGGGGCCACCCATTTATCTTTCTTCACTGTATCTTAATCATTAACAGCAGTATAAGCTGCAGTGAATCCTTGGATGTGAAAGCCTTAAAATGACAAAGGCTTGTGCAAGAATTAACCTTACACTTGCATGTGTTATGTGAATACATTTTATTTACTGACAGAAAATGACTAGCACAATTAGTGTTGAACTGTATGACCATCACCAGGAACACCTTAGCAGCATACCCTGTTTTATAGGACTTCTGTTTGTGGTGTGACTGGCACCAGGTAGCAACCCATGATGTCACCCTTAGTATTTACTAGCTCTCCACTCCAGGCTGCCTCAACTTTCCAGTTGCTTGTATGCTAGAGTTTCCCACTCTGACAGTGACACTTGTATTTTAGTTACTTGTGTTTGATGTAGGACTGTCAAAGTAGCTAACAGCAGATGTGAAGAGTTGTAATGCAGCTTAAGGTAGGGTCTGGCACAGAAACAACCCTTGCAGGCTGTAAACTGAGCTGTAAGGTAAAATGATGACTGTCTTGGATTACCCTGCTATCTCCTGCGTTCCACTAGGTATTGTGAAATCAGAATTCACATAGTACATACTACTGGTTTAACTTTCTTGAATTATTTAAGTGAATAACTTAGGAACTTTTTTTAACAAATCCAATGATTTATAAAATCATCGATATCTGGACTTTTTTGAACCGTTTTGCCATTTAGAAGAAGCCTTCAAAGGTGGATGGTAGAACCATAAATGCTGTCATGGGTAGAAAAGTAACCATTCTAGAATAATTCTCTGCAAAAGTATTTGAACACTGTTATAAAGATTTTATATATATATATATATATGCTAGGTGAGAAGCAATAGGAGGCATAGCAGCAATGTTTAATGCTTCTTTGACATAAGCTGAGTAGAGCATTTGGAAGTAAGCTTTATTTCCACAACTCTTCTAAACAGCTCACAGTTTCTTTGGCTTCCCAACTAGCAAATATTTTTTTAATAGACTGTAATTTATTCTTCTGTTAATCAAAACAAATAGCCTGACTTTGAATGCAAAAGAGGGTCCGACTTTAAACTCAATTGGTTTTCTATCCATTTGGGAATTCTTAAGAAAGTAACTGCTTAGGTGAAAGTTTCAGCCTGTTTCTTAAAATGAAGGAAATTCCACCTTCAGGTTTTCTGCTGATCTCATAAGTGGAAAAAGACATCTTAAAAAAGTAAAACAAATTGAATAGTTTGAGTGCCTCTGTCAGAGTTAATCCAAATGTGTACTGTCTTCTGTATGCAGTGCTTTTGGAAAAGTGTGTGGCTGTAGTTTAAGGAAGACCTTACCTCTCCCAGTGAATTAACATTGATCTTCACCAGAAGTCTTGATTCAGTTGTTTGATTTCATGTCAGGAAGACATTCACTTTCATACCAAAATATGTACTAAACTTGTTAGCTGATGTAGGTTGGACACAGTTCAGCATAGCAGTAGTGATTTTTATGGACAGTCTTAAATACATCACAATTTAATGCTCAAATGCCAACAATTTTGTGGCTAGTTCATGACCAGTAGTTAACACTTAAAAAGTGAAGCACTTGGGTTTGTTTATGTCCACAATTGTTATGAAATGTCTGGCAAAACAGTATCAATGGGAATGTTGAGGTTTGAAAGTGTGTCTCCACAGAGCATGAGAGCATGCTTGTGGCTTGTTCTTTGTGTGTGTTTTGTTCGTTTTTGTTTATTTTTGTGCGTGTTACTTTTTTTTATCCAAACTAAACTTGGATATTCACTAAAGCTGTTAAAAATGCAATCTCATGGATATATGGCTATTTTAATCAAGTCTGACATAGTGCTCATAATTTGTTAGGCGTTTGAAGCATGAAATAGTATTTTGATAAATTAAGTTTGCTGACATTATTTAGTGAGTGACTAGGGTCTGAGTTTTATCTTGAGGAAACAAAGCATGCTTTCTATTTTAAATTTGATTGCTTTGAAACCTGAAATCATTGACACTCACTGTAGAACACAATCTGTACAATGATTTAGGTGAAACAGCTAAAATGTTGTTCAGTCCATCTATATTACTGTCTAAAGCCGCAAAGGTGTTCATTTGCTAATTGTGTACCGCTGATGAAATCCAGATTTACAGTATGCCCAGGGCAGGTGCGATGCCTGTATACTTACTGGGTCCTAAATAAGTTGAATGTATTGTTAGGAGTTGCAGGAGTTTGTACCCACACTATAGATGATTTAAAGCTGGTTTAGTAAGATGAATACAGCTTTAGCTGATACATCTGTCAAACCCGAAGAGCTCATTGTAATCCCCCTGCAGTTTGTGAATTCTTCAGTGTCTTTTTGCTACCTCTGCGCTTCCTTATTCTGGTCTACCTGTTGTAACAGACTTTAAAACTGTAATAGTTTTATAGAACTACTATTAAGTATGATAGATACTTATTTACCTTCTAGTTTTCACGCAGACCAGTTGATAAATATTTGTGGTGCGTTAAATGTCCTATAACTTGCTTCTTTTGAAAGCTTTGCTGAGAAACCTACCCTCTTTTTTTAGATTCCAGTTCTTAGTAAAAACCAGTATTTGATTGATTTGTGGTATTAAACAGAGAATCATCTCTCTCCCCCTCTGCACTGCTGCTGCTACCATCAGTATGGTACTTGCATATTGATGGTGTTTAGGTACTTGCTTAACTCATAATATACTACTTGTTACAGTAAATAGAGGTGACTCAAAATAGATTACTCCAGAAACTCTAGTAGCTTCCAATATTTTCCAGTTCTTTGTTGATGTATCTTTTCAAGGCAATGTGTTGTTTCTTTGAAATGTGGACTTACAGTGATTATCTGGCAAAAACAGTTGCATCCAAAGTCATTGGATGTTTTAAAACATTTCTGAATTTTTGCTTTGTCAGTCCATTTCTTTTTTAACAAGACCTGGTAATTAATGTATCAATTTACGTGTTCATCAATGATTTATCTTAATTTGGGAAAAATTACATAGTCTTTCGTTAACCCAGAGAAACTACTTCCAGTCCATGCTCATGTAATACTTCTAATTTATCATTGTTAACTTAGTTTCTTCTTTCTTTTCTTATTTAAGTTACCTGTCTTACGTGATTTCCTATTCTGTTCCTCCTTATGCACTACATTAAACCAGTAGTATTTATTGACATACAATTTTAAAGTCTTCATGCAAATGTAGGGGGAGATGAGCTTTCAGTTTGTCCTTTCCTTATGGAAGAAAGTGTCTTGGTGGCAACTGTTTCTGTTCTGAATGTTGACTTAGAAAGAGATGCGTGAATTTAGCTATTAGGACCATATGTTCTGATTGACTGTCCAAACAGTTATCAAAAGGTGTCAGGCTGAAGATAGAGATCATGAATATAAATGAGGAGAATATGTATATTGAGGAGAACTGTAGTAAGTGGTTTAATTCACAGGTTAATAATTAAAAGAGTTTACTCTGACGGTAATTTAGCATTGAAGTTCTGAGCTCATGATCTTGAATTGTCCAGCTTCATATACCCTAAAGGCACCTTGTTCTGATTTTAAAATTAGGTCATTGAAACTTTGAAAGTTATAGCTGACTTTTAATAAATAACTAACTGAAATGGTTAATGACCACTTTTTTTGCCACAGTCAAGAACTTCAGGGTTATCTCCCATAGAATACCAAATAAGGAACTTCTTTGGTTTGTAATTTCTGCGATTTAGAACAAGCTGTGATAATATATATTCTACTAAGACATTTCCTTTTTTGCCCTTCTTATTTTAGAATGATTTTGCCCATAGTGATTGCATGTCAAGTAATGAGACCAGTTTGCTAGAACGAACCGCAGCACCTCATGATGGAGTAACAATGGTTTCCCATAGACTTCAGCGAGAAGGTATGTTGTCTGAAGTTTCTTTTGATGAACATTTAAAAGTGGGTTTCGTTGAATGCTAAACTCTGCCTGGAGTTGTAGAAATCCTGCATCTGTGTTGCTGTTCATCTGAATGAGAAACTGCAAGGATTGGTAAAGTATAATAGCTTCTCTGCTGCCTATTTGCCATTTTATTATAACAAATTGTCATTCTTCTTTGCTGCTAACTACTTGGTCTGAAGGCATGTAAATTAATTGCAGAGGGGATTCCACCTGAAAAGAAGAGGTGAAATTTGGGAGACAATAAGAAAATTTAATGTAATTGTATCAACAGTATTCAGATTTATTTATTTTAAGCAAAACTACAAAACCATGAAGATACGGTCAAACAGTGAATAGCTTTAGATAGTGGATTTATTTGTATTTGATTGGTATCCAGACTAGCTAAACATGGCCATGGGTGTAGTATCCCAGCACTTGTGGGGCAGTGTGCTGACATTTTTGAGAACCAGGTGGTCTTCCACCCTCCAAAGGCAAAAACTATATACTCAACCCCCTCTCTGAAATGATTATACACCAATGCATGCAGCGTGGGGAATAAGCAGGAAGAACTGGAGATCTGTGGTCGCACGGCCATTGTTGTTACTCGGACATGGTGGGATAGCTCCCATGACTGGAATGTTGTCATGGATGGTTATGGAATTTTCAGGAAAGATTCACCAGAGAGGCAGTGGTGTCACTCTTTATGTGCATGAGCAATTGGAATGCACTGAGCTCTTCCCAGGGCAGTGAAGAACGTGTTGAAAGCTTGTGGGTGAGAATTAAGGGGCATGCAAATATAGGTGATACTGTTGTGGGTGTCTACTACAGACCACCAAACCAGGAAGGTGATGATGAGATCTTCTAAAGGGAGCTGGAAGTAGCCTCAACATCACATGCCCTGGTGATCATGAGTGGCTTCATTCACCCTGGTATTTGTAGGAAAGGCTACACAGCAAGGCTTACTCAGTCCCAAGTACACTTGCAGTGCATCAGTGATAACTTCCTGATGCAGGTGTTGAAGGTGCCGATGAGGAAGGGATTGCTGCTGGACCTTGTATTAAGGATCAAAGAAGGTCTGGTCGGGGATGTAAAGGTTGGAGGCAGCCTTGGTGGTAGTGATGGTGACATGGTAGAATTTAGTATTACACAAGAAAGAAGCAAGGCAATAAGTAAGTTTGCAACCCTGGACTTCAGGAGGGCTAATTTTGTCCTCTTCAAAGATCTACTTGGAGGAATCCCTTGGCCTAAGACTCTAGAAGGTAAGGGGACCCAAGAGAGATGGCTGATACTCAATTCCTTCAAGCTCAAAACAGGTCCATTCTTTTGAGTAAAAAAAAAAAATCAAGTAGAGGAATCAGGAGACCAGCATGGATGAGCAGGGAGCTGCTGCAAAAACTCAAGTGGAAGAATGAAATTCACAGCACGTGGAAAAAGGGACTGGTCTCTTGGGAGAATTACAGGAATGTAGTCAGGGTTTGTAGGGATGCAACAAGGAAGGTCATGGTCCTCTTGGAATTAACTGGCAAAGGAACTAAGGAGAACAAGAAGGGCTTCTTCAAATACATTGATGGTAAAGGGAAGACTCGGGGAAAATGTGGGCCTACCGCTGAGTGATGCAGAAGCCCTGGTGACAGAGGATGCAGAGCAGGTAGAGTTACTGAATGCCACCTTTGCTTCAGTCTTCACTACCAAGACCAGCCCTCGGGAATCCCTGACCCTGAAAGTAAGAGTGAAAGCCTGGAAGGAGGAAATCTTTCTTCTGGTCAATGAGGATCGGCTTAGAAATCACTTGTTTAAACTGAACACACACAAATCCATGGGCACTGATGGGCTGCACCCACAAGTACTGAGAGAGCTGGCTGATGTTGTTGCTCTACCAGTCTCCATCATTTTTGAAAGAGGTGAGGTGAGGTGCCTGAGGACTGGAGGAAAGCCAGTGTCACTCCAGCCTTCAAAAAGGGCAAGAAGGAAGACCCTGATCATTACAGACCAGTCAGTCTCACCACTATCCCTGGAAAGGTAATGGAGCATCTCATTCTGGAGATCATATCTCAGCACATGGAACAAAAGAAGGTTATCAATAGTAGCCAACATAGATTTACTAAAGGGAAGTAAACAGAACTGTTTTGTGCAATTGCCAACACAGTTTCCTCTCTTTGAAGAAATGAACATTATAGAAGACAGGTTTATTCTGACCCTTTTCTCTCCAAAAAGATTAGCGGATCACTTGTCTACTCAAAATTAATCTTTGGTATGCTGCAGATAGTGACATAGCTGGCAGTCTGGGAAAACTATTGCCATTCCTTTTGTCCTCATAAATGTCCTTTTGTATCAGCTGTGGAGATTTAATTACACTTTGAAGGCAGGCAATTTGAGAGTTTTAATTCCTTGGGAAAAATCAAACAAACAAAAACAAACACACCAAAAAAACCCAAAACAAAACAGAAAGACTGTGGCAGATTACAGACAACAAACGTGTTTCAAATCCTTTTACGGAGTTCATAGTTTTCATATTCACAAATTTAGAAACACAAAAGGGAGACTCTCTTTAGCAATGCTCTTGAATTTAGTAACAGAAGTGCAGAAGATTTGAATAATTGAATCTAGCAAAGAGCTTAAATATTTCTCAGTATTTGTATTATTCTAGTTAGAAACTACAGTAAAGTATCAGAATAATTTTTTGATGTTTGCTGTAAAGGTATGTGATAGAGAGTCCCTGCTACGTAAATCTCCTTACTGGTTTAGAAATAGAACTGGTAATATATTTTTTTTTTATTCTCAGCTGTGATTAATATGATTTTTAGAGGTCTTCAGTTATGCATGACACTGCTTCCATTTTAAGTATACATGCCTGACTTAATCCTCCTGAATGCATGTGTTGTGTCCAAAATAGATATGGCGATGTAACATGCATCATTGGCTTGTATATTCTAACATTTCTTCTCAGTTTAGCCATTTAGAATATTTAACATGTGATTGTGGAAACAGAATTTTAAAGTAGTCTTTTGAAACTATGGAACTAAAGCTGTGCAACAACAGCACTGTAATTGCCCATTGTATCACTTACTATGACAAAAGCATTGTAACAGCAACAAAAATAACTTAAGGAAGATGAAGATAGTACATTGTGTAATAAAATTTCTTTGTACTTGAGGACAAATATATTCAGCACTGAGAACATTCAATAGTTTAAACACAATCTCATTAGAAAAGCAGCTTGTCTGTGAATGTTAATGATAACAGTTTCCGTAATTTTATATGCTAAATACATGCATGTAGTGAAATGCAATTTAAAAGACTATTCTCAGCTCCAGTTTTTAATTAACTTATGAATATCAACTTAGCTGATCATAGTGATTTTAACATCGGGCCACTAACAGGAATTTTGGTGTAGTAAATTTTTGTATGTGCTTTTATCTATACCACACAGGTGAAAATAAAGGTCATTAAACATATTTCTTTTCATGATGTATTGATGTATGTTATTTTCTAGCATTCTTATCTCATGTCTAATTTCTTTGTAATGATTAATCTTCATTAATGGGTAAAAATTAACTGATCATATAGTGCTCTAACTCCCAGGTAGATAGTTACAAACACTGTAAACCAGTACACTCAGTATTTGTCAGTCTTTCTACCAAAAGAATTGGAAGCTGTAACACTATCATTAGGCTTATATGTTGGTTTATTATTCCTTTAAGGAAATTACAAATGATTAGTTCTCTTAGAAAAGGCATGTTTGATGGGGAAGATATTTCAATGAATTCGGTTAAGTTATAACTAGAGCTGTTTAAGTTAGATGAAATGGTAATTAGATAATCTCCAAGAATGAGCTTTGTAACATATACTTGTAAGAGGTTGATTTTTTTTTAAATTTTTTTATTTTTTAATTATTAGGAGTAGTACTCTGTGTCCCATGTAAACATGCAATTAAAAATTGAAAGGAAAATGTTAGCTGGTAACACCACCCACCTCTCCCTCCAAAAAGAGAAAGTTTCAAAAGCACTGAAAAGAAGCATTGATGGTGTAGGGCTGGTCAAACTGTTCTTAAAATACATATTTTTTTACATGTAAAGATGTGTTCATGGTTGCAAAGGAATAAAATTCTGTTGAATTCTTAGGGCAGCATAGCAGGAAAAGTGAAAAGCCCATCTCAGCCACATAAGGATTTTTATATACATTATTACCTGAACAATATTTTGTTCTCTCAAGAAAATCTTGAAGCCCTGAAAGCCATATGGTGCTGCTGCTTACCAAGTCACATCCAGAACTTGCCTATTCCTGAACACAGTAAACTATGGGGAAGGAATATTAAAGCAGCAAGTATTTTAAAGTAACTTTCTTCCTTTTCAGTTCAATTTAATGATACTCTTTACGGTAGTAGCCTTCTGCTTCCCATCTTCATTTTCTGTTTGCTAATAGTCATTTCTGTTTCCTGTAGACCTTCCCCAAGTGCTTCCTCTCACCTAAGTTCCTTTCAGAAATGTAGCTCTGCTTAGTTTGCTCTCACTACTACTTCATGTTTCAGAAACATGGATGTGAAGGCAATGTCACTGGCTTTTATCAGCACTTGTTACTTTCTGGCGTAAAGATGTAATTTGACTTTCTTGTATTGCCTTTTCACTTACAGTGGTTATAGTGTTCTATTAATGTGACTTTTGTTCTAAATAATTTATTGGGTAATGCAGAGATTCCCATGATCTGCAATGATGGGGTTGTGGTCAAGCCAGAGAAATACTCAGTAGAGAGCAAAAATCCACCTACCCTTTATTATAGTAAAATAGCTTCTGAGAAAGAGTGGGGTTGTGTGATTCTCAGAGTGGCTAGGTAAGTAGATAACGTTTTCAAAGTGTAATTTTGGCATGTACAGTAAGGTGTTTTTCTTTCAGCTGTACACATTGAGAAGATAACCCTGAAAGGAGTACCAAGAAAAAGGGCTGACAAACATTTGGAGTACACATTCAAAGTAAGAAAATATCCTTTATCCACAATGTTAAAGTAACTGTCTTAATGATACCTATGTATTGTAAATATACACCGCTTCCTTGAAATACCTGCTCAGAAGACAATTTTGAAATACATTAGAGTCTTTACAGATTCTTGCAATTATCCTATATTTCTCTTGGATTCTATGTGCAGATCAGGTGGTTTATGTAATTGTGGGCATAAGGTGGGAGGGTGTTAAAGCACCAGACATAAGCCAGGTGTGCGACATCACTTCAGGAAACTTGGCTTTTGCTAATTTGAGGTAAGCATTACAAAGAATTCCAAAGGTAGTTGATCACTTGCTCAAGTGGCATAGGAGTGCAGTTCTTGTATCTTCAGCTATATATTGGGTGGAGTCAAATGATCATCTTGTGTCTCTTTCATGGTTTACCCTAAGAGGATGGCTGTTGTGGTTTCTGACAAAACTAGGAGTGATTTTTTTTTTTTGGTTTGGAGTTTAAGGTAAAAACAAACAAGCTAAAAAAATGCCAACAGACTTGAAGGCTTACCTGGTATAGTCTTCATCTATTGTAAGAGCCAGAAGCAACATGTAAAACAATTATGTAAGTTTTAAACAAAACTGAAACACTGCTTGATACTACTTCAAAAGAAAAGCTTTCAGTATTGAGATCTGGTATTAAAAGCTGTAGGTGTTAAGTAATAGCTGCTAAGGCCGTTGGTAGTCATATTTTAATTGAATCAAAGTAGTAGTTTTCTTAGCAAGGGCTGACTAACATTATGAGCCATTTTACCGATCAATGTGAGTCTGGTAGTATACCAGATTTGAACATAAGAGTTAAATTTTACCTTTTTTCCCCAAACAAAATAATGTTTTACATAAAACATTTGCATCAAGCCATTTGACATGGCTTATGGTTGTTCTCTCAAGAGGCAAACTTAACAAATGCTATTTTGAAATGAAAACTGCTGTGTTGATACCAAAGATTGATACTGTATTCTCTAAATGGATGTGGATTGTACTGCTTTGTCTTTTCTGGTATTGCTAGAAGCTTAAAATTAGAGTTAATTTACACGTACTATGCCTGGTTTTGAAGTAAAATAGTGGCAACAGATACCTTGTTGATCATGTCTAAAGGTTAAATTTGCAAAGAATTCTGCACACTTCTTTTCCTGAGGACAGTAATGTGGAATGTAACCTTCAGAGATTTGTATTTCAACCTTGTCATAGATCTTCTATCCAAATAATTTGTGAACTGTGTAACAGGTAAAATACAATAGTAGATAGGAGAGGTGTGTACAGAATGCCCATATGTATTGTTAATGTTTAAAGTCACAAACTATTTTGAAAATTCTGCGCATAGATGGATTTGACAGTGGTTTTGAATTTCTTTGTTAAAGGGGGAATGTGGAGATATTCTGGGAAGTATTTGAGTAAACTTGAAACTCCTCCACCTCAGTTCTTTTAGGAAAGAGTTTCTTCTCATCTGTGCAGGTATATACTGTGCTCCTCACTGCAGATCATTTTGTGCTTGCCCAGACACTGCTTTTTTTTTAGGTTATAACAGCAGTTACAGTCATGGATTCCCAATTGAGGGCTCCAAGAGTAGTTGGCATTTCTGGGGACTAAGTTGAAAGCAGATGGTGGTTGAAATTACTCTATCAACTCTTGGGATTAAATGAATATTTACAATTGCCATGTCCTGTCCCATTACACCGAATCTTCCTGTGCATGTAATGGGAACCTTAAGCCCGTAAGTGGGCTTAAAGCCAGTCAGCACTCATCTAACCAAGCTTTACTTTTTTTTTTCCTCAAAATATGCATGTGAAGGTGCTTTTTTACTACTCGCATGTTGTGTTAGAACAATAAGCTACTGAAATTTTATACAAGCCTATATCATCATGTCTGATTCTTGAGTAACTTTAGCAACTTGCAGTACTTCTTATGAATTGTACCCTGCAACAACTTCTATGTGACCACATAAGATTCAAGCCAGAGGTAGATAAAACTATTGTATAGTTAAAATAAGCTAAGATTTTATTTTTTTTTAACTTTTTGTTTTGTTTTGTTTTTCTTTCTCTTTTGACGTATGATAATGGCAGTGAGAGCTCAAACCAGTATATCTGACCTACAGTTCTGTTCTTTGGTACCTGTTTTTTTCAGTTAACAGTGTCTGTTGGGTACAAGCCCTATAATTACAGAACATTCTGCTTGGCTTCTTTCTGGGTCAGTAAGTCAGTAATCTTCAGGGACATCATAGAATCATTTAGGTTGGAAAAGACCTTTAAGATTATCGAGTGCAACCATTAACCCTACTCTACCAAGTTCATCACTAAGCCATATCCCCAAGCATCACATCTGTTTGGCTTTTAAACACATCTAGGGATGGTGACTCATCCACCTCCCTGGCATTGTACTCACCTGAATTTATTCATACTCCCTTTAGCCACAAATAACATGAAGGTGGTCTTTTCATGTGCACTCAAAATTAGTATATATCTTTGAAAAAATACACAATTATCCCTGTTTTGTCCGGTATTTACTCATTTACAAGTGTTAACTGTTATAGTGAGATTGTCAGATTGATAAAAAACCCTTAAGAACAGCTAACTGGTATGATACTTGGAAAAAAGAAACCTTCCTCATTCTGTTTTCCTTCCTTACTAGGTAACCTGGTCTGATCTTTCTATAACATGTGTAACAAAAACACACCAGGAGCTTCAGGAATTCCTGCTAAAAGTATGTATTGAAATATAGAAGCAGTATTTACACATCAGGTTTATAACTTCAGAAGTAGTCTAGAAGAGCTCCAAGTTCTGGGATATAATTCCAGAAATAAAAGCATGCTACCAGATTTTTGTGCTTCACAGTTGTATTAACCATTTAAATTATGTATATTGGGGTGGAGCAGCTTGACAGATGGAGTAGCTCAGCAGAATGTTTGACGGGTTTCTCAGGAGGATATAATTTGTCACATCTGAAATTGCCCCTCTAGTTTTAGTTGAACTACCATAAAGCTATTAGATGAGTTTTTAATATTTCTCACTGAATTAATGTACAGGCACTGCTCAATTGCTTATTGGTGTCCCTGTTAGAATGACCTTAAAGAGTGTCTTCTTTTTTTTTTTTTAATTAAAGAAGCACAGCCATGAGTATAATATTTCTCGATTTTACTATTGCAAGGAGTTAAATTTGAAGAAAATCTAGCAACTATTCATGTGTATAAAAAAAGTAAAAGTTCTCTTGTTTTCCCGACTGCCACAATCTGTGTGCATAGGCCACATGTAGATGCTATGAGTGTGATGACCACGAGCTGTGTGTTCCATTGCCAGTGTCTTAATATTTTGTGTTCCAGCTATTCTGGGAAATTCTGAGGAGTTTAAACTCCTCGCTGTCCAGGGTACTAATGAAAGTTCTACTTTGGGCATGTTTTGATGGCTTTTGGTGTTCTTAACTGCAGTGTTTAATTGCAAGTGGAAAGCCAGTTACAGTTTAATGGTCATCATCTTGTTCACTGTTTCATTTATCAACATTATGTTTTCCATTGTTGTAGAAATGAAGCAGCGAGTATGCACTGCTGCTTTCATCTAGTTGGAATATCTAGTTCCAAGAGTTTGCAGGGCTTGATCTGTGAGGATTTGAATTATGGATGGCATGTCTGGTAGCAGATAGGATGTCCCAGACTCAGGGTACAGGTATCTGCTTCTGAAGAGAATCTTAAAAGGACTATCCTACAGGATCTTCTGCAGCTGTGGGATGAGTGTTCAACTGCATGCCGCCTCTTTGCCTACCTGTAAATTAAAGTTGAACATCAGTTTCTGAAATAGCCCCTCTAGGACCTACTTGCTGCCAGGAGGAGGATGAGCCAGAGAGACAGAATCCAAAATGTTGCAGAGCTGTCCAGTTTGACTGATGGCAATTCTTCAGATGTGGAGTGTTCTATATGCTCACTTGACTGCTTTAGCAGAATCTAGATATGCAGAAGATGGCAAAAAAAGAGGAAGAAAACGACAGGCTTCTACAAGCTTGCTGAAGTTTTCTCTGGAGAATGCGCACATTTGTTTTGTGTTGGTTTGATGGCTGTAAGCAGAGAAGAAAGAGAGACTGTTAAATAAAGCAGGATAAAACTTATACCTTGCTTTAAAAAGCACTGTAGAAGTATGAATGCTGTCCAGTTCTTATGTACTTGCATTTTGGCTTTTTGTTACTTTTATTTCTAGTCTGCTTGGCATTGCTAGGTAGTACAGTCACTTCCCTAGGGACAGAAAAGAATGGTCAAAATACATGATAGGAAATTCCAAGTTTGTGGGTTGGTAGGAGTAAGATAACTGTAGAAGTTGTTTCAGAATAGAAGAATTTGGTGGGGAAAAAATAAGGTAGTAAATGGGATAACTTGGATATTTTAAAGAGCACCTTCTCTTAAGTGGCAAGCATTGAAAGTTCTTTGCCTGTAGGCAATTACCCTCATACATGGAAGGATTAATAAACTTATAAGTAACAAGGCTATCTATCTCATTAAGAAGTTAAGCCTGAAGTTAAGCCAAGCACCTAATCTTGGGTTTGTCTCATTGCATTTTTACCTACAGAAGGAATTTAATTCCTTTTAATACAAGTATTAAAGGAAGAAAGAAAAAAAAAAAGTTATGGCTGTTTCTGGAGACGAAATATAAAACACCAGAAGAGATAGCTTGTTCATCGCCATGCTTCTGCAGTAGGTTTTTGGTACTTTGAATTAATACAGAGTAATTCTTCAGTCAGAGCTCCTCAGTAGCACATATTAAAGCTAAAAGGGTCAGTTAAGAGCAACTGCTTTCAGCACTTCTTTCTGATTTTATATATATTTCAGGTGCTATAGTTCTGTACTAACATAATACTAACAGCACCTGCCTATCTGGATTACAGAAGTTCCTTTTATGTATGTTACCAAGCAATTATCTATATTAGACATAGGGTCTGTCATTAGTAAGTAGCATTTCATTCAGTGGAAGAATTAAGTAGTGCTTTGGTCTTGTACCACCAGCAAAATGTAATATTCAGCTGTCAGTCTGGATTGGGTGTATTCTACATATGCAAGAGGAGGGTGTTGCTCTAATGTAAATTACTTGGTGTTATTGATTATAACAGATGGCAGATGTTAACCGGTTTAGCAGATGTTAACCAGATTAACAATACGCTTTTAATTTAAGGAGAAAGCTTTTTTTTTTTCCTATGACAGTTTATTTTTAATTAACCCAAAATTAAAAGATACTTTTGTGTGCATGCAATATAAATGAACAAATTTTATCAGCTTTAGTGTACTTAAGTACATTACTTGGGAAGTTTGAAGTGTGGTAAAAAAAAATCTTTGTTCTATGGAATATTTTTCATTTAAAATAGACATGCTTTTCAGTAGCAAGAATTTTGCATTCTGAACTAGACTATCAGAAGGCGTCTCTTTGTAATACAGGCATTAGAAACAGTTGTAACTTTCATAAGAAGTGTCAGTGTTAATTCCAGCTGGAGAAGGACGTGCTATTGGCTAATCTCAATATTGCCCACTGAAGTGATGATAGTAAGTATTGTGTGCTTGGTTGTCCTTGGTAATTGCTTAATGTTAATTTTAGACCTACTTTCTGTGTGTGAAAGATTTAAATAAACGAAGCCTGTACATTACTCTGGAAAAGAGCATAGTATTGGTAAATTCCTGAGTGTAGTGCTTTCAAATAGAGCTTTAAACCATCTTACACCTGGACTTGATGTGAGAATTTATAGAAGAGTTTTTTTTCTAACAAAACTAAATTTTGGTGATTTGTTGTACCTTTGGTTACTTACCTCAAACTGGAACAATTGTTTCTTGTTGATACCCAAAGGTGTAAAGACTGACAGTGAACAAATAGAATGTTTAAAATGTCAGCTACTCATTTTTCATATTACCCTTTTTCTCAGCTTCCAAAGGAACTGTCTTCTGAAGCATTTGACAAGACTATCTTAAGAGCACTAAATCAGGGTTTTCAGAAGAGGGAAGAACGAAGGCATGCAGATCTTGAGCCCATTATCAGGTAAACATTTGAGCAAATAACTTGAAATGCATCACCTGAAAAATGGTTGAAGTCAAACTAGATGACTTTTAGTGACAGTTGAAATTCTGCTGCCTAAACACAATTTATGAAGAAAATGAGAAGTCAGTGATGAAATAAATACTCTTGCCTCTTTTTTTATTTTTCTTTAAATTGAGACTTCTAGTAAACTTTAATGGATTACTTCTTTAGAAGTCATCATACAGTATTTGTCTTGAGAAGCATTATATAGCTATGATTGGCACTTCTGCAAGGGTCTTGCTTCCATTATTCAAGGCTATATTTAGAAATTGTTGAAACAGTAACACTGAGTGCATATGTTTTGTTTTTATGAGAGGATACAATGAGAGACAGAACAGAAATTGGAAAGAATAAACAGTAATAATGAAGCATGTATATAAAATTTAAAGTAGCTCACACATTTGTATGAAAATGGCCCATACCTCATAACCTGTTTAGCAGCGAGAGTGCATGCTGAGATGTGGGACATGTTGATCAAATCCTTTAACTCAGAACAGCTTTATGAATTTGGGTGTGCCTTACTATTCCTTTTGTTTGTTATTCTCTGTCAGGATTGTTCAGACTTCTTCAGAACAACTTAAATTATTCGTTATCTTAGGCAGTGTCTCAAATTAGGGTTGAAGATTCAGGTTCTGCTTTTCAAGCTTCTGTTCTGAATGTACCGTGGGTCCAGGCATATCAGACCTTTAGGTTTTGTATTAATAGCTTGGGTAAAGAAGATAATGAAGCCTTTCTGTGCCTCAGCCTCCCCCTTCCCTATTTTCTTTTGTTGTGATATCATTTGTTTGTATTGGCTTCATTATCAAGCCCAAAACTAAATCTGAGTGAACAGTTTTGGCTAATAAACATTGTGATTTTAAATGACCAAACTTGTTAAATAGAGGTTGACTGGAGAGAACATACTATAATACAGAAAGATTGTGACGCCACACTGCACAGTAATTAGAAACCCAAGAGATTCAGTTTGAGGATAACCTTTGAATATATTCAACCTTGTTATGTAACTATAATTAAAATTTGCAAGTTATGTTGTGACTATACTGGAATGCCGTATGAGTAACTCTGTGCTAATAGGATTACTGTACACAAATCTCATTTTCTTACAGTGTCAGTTTAACATAAATTATACTTATCTGGGGGTCTTAAGCCTGTGCCCAATTGCCAAAAATTGCTCTCCTCCACAAAAATAGAACTGGTTAGTGCTTCCTGGCAAACAACAACTGAAAGCTTGGTGTAGGATGTAAAAAACTTTCATTCTTGGCTGATTTTCTTATTTGATGGTAATTGATTTTGTCACTGACCTCTTGCAAACAGACTCAGACCAGTGTGGAGTAATATTGAGAATCCCACCCTTATACTGAAAAACAAGGCTCAAAAGTAGCATTTAACATTGTTTATGTTGAACATGCCATCTGAAGAGTTTGGACTTCTTAAGAACTGCCTACTTTGCTCTTAAGTGGTACTGTAGTCAAATTTTGTATTCTTTCTCTGGAATATTGCTTACAGTTTAACAAAGTCTCACTTAAATTTCAGGCAGCTATTTTCAAATACATCGCAAGCTTTTCTGCAGAATCAAAGAGTATACAACTTCTTCCAATCAATTTCATCAGAATCTTTGCACACTCACAGTAAGAAATGTTTTATATAACAAAAAGTCTGTAAAAAGCTATTATTCCTGTTGTGCATAACCACAGTTTTGTAACGATGTATTCATGTTATGTTATATTCCACTGGTTGCATTTGTACTCCCTGACAATAGTAATTTCAGCAGGTATGCATGCTTTTGACAGCAGGATCATGGTATGTAGCATCAGCTCATGTTCTTTTCTTTCTCTCTTCTCCTCTGTACCATCACACTATTAAGAAAGGTAGTTTGGGACTTTTTTTTTTACTTAAATTTTGAAACTAAAAGTTTGAGCTGACCCAAAAAATCACATCTGTTTTTTTTTTTNTTAATTTGTTTTCTTTTGTAGGTGAAGCACATGTCTTGATATTTAAACTAAGATTTGTTTTGGGTACATAGAACATAAAGGATGGGATAGCCCTAATTTCAGAACATAGAGAATCTTGTTCAGAGCATTTGCATTGCAGAGATTTCTTTGGTTGACTTCTTACCTACCTGTGTATTACAGTTTGTGCAACTAAGTTTACCTTTTCTGTATGCATGACTTAGGATGTGATCATTGTTTCTGTTGAACCTTTTCTTCTTTGAGCACATGGTGTACAGAGTGACAGTTAAGGCACTGATTGTGAGGCCACTTCCTCAGGAGTTGCAGATAATCTTAGTAAGGAACTGAAGAAGCTGGGAGTCTTCAAGTAGACTGCTCATATGTGCTTGGAAGAAAATAGAGGAATGATGACTGGCTTGAATTTGAAATTATGTGTGTTATCTGTGACAAATGAATTTTCATGATGAGACAGAGGTATTGTGATTAGGGTAGACACTGTAGGTCATTTTGTGACTTTGGGTTGTTTTTAGTAACACTTAGGACATACTTAGATGGTGGTTCCATGAAAATGTGAGCTATTGAGGTGGTAGTGAAACTTGCTGTAGGGTGATAGTGAAACTTGCTGTAATTTGCTAATGTAAAAATTCTGAAAACTGTGGTGTACTGAGAGGCTGCATGGAAGGAGTTTCCAAAGTCCAGAAAGATTAATGTTAATGATAGGCATATTTTAATCTGTAGACTAAATCTAGGTGGCTAGGTAGGAAAGACTTGCAAATGCATTGTTCTATGTGATTATAATTTTAAATGGTCTGAAAAAGAACCAGTGCTGGGTTCCATCAGGGTAGACTTGACTAGGTTAGTGCAGAGAAGAGATGATCCGCAGGGTAGGTAGGTCAAAAGGATAGAATGCACAAATGTCAATTCTGTAGGAAGTCTGACAGATTATAATGTGATCATAAATGGGAGATAATTTTTATAACAATAAATAAATGTTTGGTACGTGAAAGCTCATGAGGATTTGTCAGACCTAAAAATACATGACAGATAGGATGAGGAACTTGATTTTTTAGCAGAGAGGAAGAAAAATTCCAATGGAAGATGACTTAAGTTTTCAAATACCAAAGTCATAATACAAGGAGGATGCAAAGAGGATGATCAGTTCTCTCTGGATAAGACAGAAAGCACTGGGCTTAACTTTCTGTGAGGAAGATTAGGATCGGGGCCAGACAACAATCTGATGATTACCAGAGAAGTCCAAAGCAGTGAGGCAGGTTTGAGGTCAAGGCAGAAAAGCAAGTCAGTAGGTCAGGGTTATGAACAGAATCAGTGTGCTACATAGCCATGAACAGGCATGGCTGCAGTGCACCCCAGGCAAGACAAGAGCCTGAGCTACAATGTAGCTCCCAAGCCCCAGGGATAGAGACCCCAGATGAGGCTTCTGCTGGTTATTTTCCCAGCAGTTTCACCCAAAGTAGCAGATCTGTACTGTATCAGATTGGATCTTGAGCACAGGTAGGTAAAGCCCTTGGGCTGGCAAGGGAAGAGGTTGCAAAGCCCATTGGTTTGTTTCAGGGCCCTGACGTTGAGTTAGATATCAAGAAAGAGTTTGGTGAAGACAAATAGTGTGATACATTTAAGTGTAGTAGTTTTTCTTTTAAGAATGGGGACCTGGTGACTTGTTTGGTGGAGCTCATGATCACGTTTCCTGTGGTGCAGGCTAATAGAAGCTGTATTATGACAAAAGTACTCAGCCTGCGTATTGCCAAAATCACCACAATTAAGTGGCTTAAGAGTTTTGTTTTGTTGTTTTTTTTTTATTGGTCACCTCTGTGTTTTTTTCTGGTTTCCAGTTTGGGATTCTTGGAATCTTGCTAACACTTGCAATTGCAATTTGGATATTGTGATGGCATATTTTGAATGTAGTGAAAAGTTTCATCATAGTTCTCAAATCAGATATGCAGAATTACTGAAGTGTTTGTGAATTAAATTGGTCTTCAATTGCTATTTAGAGTTGGGGATAAAAATATCACTTCACTGAAATACAAAAACATTCGTTCTGTAGATACTGTTTTAGTAAAACTTACATGGAAAAAATTCTGTGTTCAATGAAGACTTTTTATACCTTATGTATTAGTTGAGATCTTGCACTGAATAATATATTCACCAAGTGTAATTATGCCCCCATGGTTCCATTAAGGAGGAGATCACTTAGCTCCCTCTTGGGTAGCTCATCAGCTATTTGAGATACTTTCTGAGGTTGGAGTACGCTTTTGATTCCAACAGACTTTACTAGAGCATGATCTCTGGGGACTTAGTATCTTTGACAGGAAGACCCTTCTGAATATGGTCTTATGTTTCAAGCTCCTAAGCAACAGCTTTCAGGTGTTCAAGGTACCTGCACTAACTTGGAACTTTTCGAGAAGAGTAGACTTCTAGAGTTACACACATTATCAAACAAAAGTCCTTTTTTTCAGAGCTTTGCAGTGCTATTTTAGTAGGAAACCTGTTAATATTATTATTGCCACTTATTTCCATCCTATCTGTCATAAAAAGGCAAAAAATTGTACGTTAAGACTGTGTTAAGGGTACTAGAAGACTTCATCTGAATTAGGTCTCTCTTGGCAGGTGAACAATGTAGCTTGTTGCAGAAGAGTTCTAGTAACTATTGTTGGTCTCCTCCCATTTCCTGCTGTAACACCCAAGGATTATAACAAAAATTTGAAGTGAAGGATAGTAAGAATACTTCTAATACTAAAATCACAGTCTCAACCTTTGGAAATTAACACCATAGCTTTAAAATAGTTTTGCACTCTCTTTTCTTCAAAATAAAAATACACCTCCATAAAACTTTTACTCTTGGAGATGGCCTGTTTTGAAGATGTTCAAATTATTGCTATGTGCAAAGCAGTAAATTCAGTCTTCCATTTTCCTAGCTTCGTGAATGCTTGCACTAAACTGGAACCGTCAGTTGTTCAAGAACTATAAAATTACTGTGTGAACTTTATTCTCTGCAGGTAACTTACAACCCTCTTTGAAGACAATTAAGGCACCAGAACACTTCAAGGAGGACAGTTCAGAAGCCTCAAGTCAGGAGGAAGGTAGTTGTGTACTTAAAGGTGGTTCTCTGAGAAATTTTACCACGCTCAGTTCTGGAAATCATACAGTTGACTGATTTCTTCACTGCTGAGAGATTTAAATGAAAACTGCTATGTACATGAATTTTTGTATACTTCCAGTGGTTTCCCTTGGAGGTTGCTATATAAGTCAGGAAGTGAGAGTGTCCATAGACAGCGTAGATGAATAAGTTCACAGCTGTGTTGAGCAACCAGAAGGATGCACTTTACAATGTACTTGAGCCAAGATTGTCTGTTACTTTTCATGTCATTTTCATTCTTCAGATACCAGGTGCAGCATTTCAAGAGTTGCAGACTGTTTTCCATCCAATGTGTCAAATTGGTCTAGCTTTTAGTTTTTACACAGAAAGGATGTTCAGGTTTTCCCCTTCTTATTAACGTATGAGGATTTTATACTCTGGACTGTTAATAAGGACTGCTTGGGATTATAGTGAGTATTGGATGAAATGAGAAATGGGCATTTTCCAAATACCTCAAAACCAGTGGAAGCAGCAACCTAGTGGCTAGTCAGTAATTTGATTCTGAAAGGTATGACAAGACGGTTTCGCATTGTTCAGTAGCAAGCAAGCTAGGTGGAAAAACAAGCAAAGGTGGAAAAAAATGAGAGCTAGGACTGTGTGAACATGGACCGCTGAACACCCACACTAGCTTTCACAGAATGACACATTCTTATCCTATTACACATTACTAAGAAGAAGCTTGTGGTTATCTACTGTGCAATCGGCAATCGACACATGCAGTTAAGACGGGGATTTTTTCCTATTTAAAAAAAAATTATATTCTTCTTTAGAGTTCAAAACACAGAGAGTAGATTTACAATATATTTAGAAATGGCTCAACTAGTGTTTTATATATTGTCCTTAAAAAACATAACTCTATATATCTGATGAAACTACAAATGTATTTCAGAACACCTTTTGTGCTGTTTTAGTGAAGTGCTACCAGAAGTTTAAAAATTACGAACTTTTATTTTTCAAAACATAATTTGGACTTATATATAGCAATTAGGGGAATTCAGGAAAAATGATAGGTACCAAAAAGGCTAGGATCATCAACAGTTGGAATTAAGAAAAGTTGCTTTTGTTAAAATTTAACAGCTGCCTTAAAGAAAAGGTTATACCATGCCTCTAAAGTTGTTTCTAGTTTCAGGCAGCATCTCTTTTTATGTCAGGTGTGATATGTAAGGCCTTACTTGCATACTTCTGTGTTTGACTTATTTTCATTCAATATTCAGCATGTGTGATATAGTTTTGAGATTAATTGTACCAGTTCAGAAAAAAATACAAAATTCTGTAGTTTTCTGACTGAATCCTTTCTTCTCTCTCCATCTTCTCGTACTGGGTGATACTCAGTCACACATTTAGCACTTATGATTAAATACAGAGTTGAGGAAACAAACAGTTGTTATAGGTACTATTTTGCTGTTTCTTCTGTGACATGAAAGGTAAAGAGTCTTGATTATAGTGTCTATACAAACTGCTCTGTCCTCTATGCAACACCTGTTAATTTCAGCACTGTAAATTAAGCTTAGCCTTTGTAACAGAGATGTCCTCTGCTAAATTTATGATAGTGTTGGAAAGATTAATTTGTTGGAGTGATCTAAAATAGGAAATAGGAATTGATATTGAAATCATGCTTTGTTTCTTTTTTTTTTTCCCAGATGTAATGCAACATACAGCAGTTCACAAGAAACATAATGGAAAAAGTCCTGTTGCCAAGTAGGTACTAGGGTGTAATGTGACCATGATACATTTCTGCACTTCATTTGTTAGTGATTTGAAACTGTATCCTTCTAGATTAAAGCTTGTTTGTGGGGTTTTTGTTTGGCCGAGGTCTTGGGTTTTTATTTTTTTGTTGTTTAGGGTGACATTATTAACTTAATCTGTATTAGAAAAATATTTCAAAATATCCTATTTCTAAATCTGTAGGTCTAGATCATTTGGAACACTCTTCTTTCCCAAATTTTGTAAATCCTCACTACTTGAGTTGATGTTTTGATTTGTGTTATAAGCTGAGTGACATAAATTTGTATTGCATGCATTTGTCCCATGTGTACACATGCCCATGCATACGCTGAAAATTTCCAGTGCTGTTGATTGTAAGCTTTTCTTCAGCAGCTTCAAAGGTGACTACAGGAGAAGGTAGTCCATTCTTTCTGTTGCTTAGTAGCAAAGGCATTCATACCTTGCTGTTACGTCCGTTGCAAATAGAAGCACTCTTAATCATTTTAATGTAGTTTTATATATGCTTTCAGATATATGAAGTATGTAATGTGAATTTACCTATTAATGTATTTTGACCAGAAACTTTAGATATGTGTGCACATAGATGTGTGTAGTGCTTCCAACTACATTAGAAAAAAGGGATACAAAATTTATTGCTGTTCACAGTTTTGTTCTGTGTTGTTTTATCTGTAAAATGTATATATCTCAGGCGTGGGTGGAATATTACCAAGAATTACAATAACTGGAGTATAAACATAGCACAAAGCAATGTTGGTTAAGGTTCAAAGATCTTTAACAGACAAGATTGTTGTGAAATTGCCAATTGGACAACTTAGTAGGTTATTTCTGTTTTGTTTTTTAACCTTTGTACTTACTTTCAACTTATATTTCAAGAAGACAATGTTATCTTGACAAAATCTCTGATTATACCAGTGGATATACAGCCTGCTATGAAGTTATAAGAGCATATAACACTTACTAGAATATAGTTACTATAAAAAAAAGTAAAAAAAAAAAGTGTCTTTCTTATTCATTGTATAATAAAGAACACTGAAGCTGACTAGTTCAGGATCTGTCTTTCAGGTAGGAAAGATAGGGACAGACCTTTTCAAAAACATCCATGATATAAACACCTTCAGCTAGCTATTTTCTGTTTATATAAGAGGGGAAAATGTGTTTGGTACTTGACTGTTACTTCCCTGTTATTCCTTTCCTGTTCATGTATGTGTCTGTTTGTGTTAAAATATGTGCTAGTTATTTATGGCTTCTAATGGCAGTGAATTAATATAACTTTGTAGAGTCAAGAGCAGTTCATCTCAAATAGCATTGGTGTACATTTCAGGAAAATTTTTACATATGTCTACCATTTGTTTTTGTTCAATATGGGAGCTGTGCTCTTGAGAAGGTCCAAAAATTTACTGCCAGTAATGAGATGGACATATGAAATAAAAAATTGCTAGTATCAAAGCTTACATGAAATGATTGACCATTTGGCAATGGATTCATCTCCATTCAGCATAAGTTTCTGAAGTGACATTGCTTATATCTGTGCATACAAGGGTTCCTGTCTGTATTTTGGGACCTTCCTGGGTTCTCGCCATTTTCTTAAGCTGTTTTTAAAATATTCTATCATACATCTTTTAAGTAGTTTGAACACTTTGAGCACCGATTTCCTTACTTCCAGAAGTATTTGGTACATAGCTACTGGAACTTCAGCATGTCTTGTGCTTTGGACTAGATTTCTGCCATCAAGGAAACTGAGTAATATTTCATATTGCAGTAACTTTCACAAAGCAGGCTTGAATCAAAAGGGGCACTTTCAATTGTCAGCATAAGTATTTGGATAAGAATTTTCANGCATGGTTTTCTACAACACATGAAAAGTTTATAGGCCCATGTGACCTACTGACTCTGTCAGAACCCTGACTGTTTTTCCAGCAGTCTTTGCTCTCCAGTGCTCTCAGACCTAGTTAAATACTGTTTCTGAGTAGCTACTGTTGAGAGAAGCTGTAGTGGAAGACATTGTAAGGTCCAAAGTAAATGCAGCTTCCCTTTCCCAGCGCTACTCATACTATCAATCCTGAAAGTAAAAATACAAAGCAAGATGACCATTTTGAAATTCAAACATAACATCTGAGGTATGATCTGTAAGTAGCCTTGCGCTTCTTTTCTTAAATGCCTCATGAATTCTGAAATAGGGATTACAGACTAACTCCAGCTTTATCTTGAAATACAAGGAAGAAGGAATAGTAATTGATCTCCATCTGGAAAAATTCCCCACATCTGTTGTGAAAAGGACAAACCAAAAGACTTTATGTGCAGAAGTATCCATAGAACTTCTCTTTCATGTACTATTTTCTACAACATTCTGAATTTTGCATCAAGTTATAGTAGACAGATTAAAAATAAATTCCAGTTATGTTCAGATCATTAGTATAACTTCAGTGCAGAGGAACTCCTCTAATTTACATCTTTTAAACTTCTTGAGAATTTCTAGGGTTTTCTGAAAGCAAAATACCATGGTTTCCCAACATGATGCAGAAGTGTCTGTTGGTAAGAAAGGCTTGCAAGTTTGTTAACATCAACATCACTTTTCTTTTTTCCTTTCAGCAGCACTAGCAGCGCAAAATGTTCTTCACTGGATGGCCTTAACACACAACACTCTGAGCAAAATGGGGTAATGGACTGGAGAAGGAAAAGCTGTGTTGTCCAGCATCATCCAGAGCATTGTACAAACTTACTTGACCAGGCGAGTTTCTATTTTATCTTTAAAGCAATATTCTGAGACACTTAAGAACACGGTCCATTAAACAATTAGATTTAGCTTTAAAAGATGAAGAGCCCTGCTGAAATTATACAATTAACTGTCAATATTACAGTTGCTACTGACCTTGATTAGAAAAACTCTCATAATTACTTACCGTTTCATGAAGTTGCATATCTTGTTTATGAATTTGTAAATAAAATTTCCCAGTAGGATATAAGTAATCAGAAAAGTCTAATGGTCACTACTCATCAGACACTTTCCTGTAACTGTTGTAATTTTTACAGCAGTATTTTTACATTATATTTTTACTGTCATAATGTCATATATATGAGGGAGGGATGGTTGGTCACTGCTTACATATGGAAACCTATGAATGTTTGCATTGCTTAAAATTACTGTTATTCTTCATGCAGAATTTGGCTATTGATTGTTATGTGGGGAATAGCAATACAAACAAAACCACTTTTCCTTATTTTGCAAAGCAGAATAATGAATTGAGATTTGCTTCTAATGATTAAATGGTAGACTATCAAAGCTTGAAATGTTGCAAGCTTCTGGCAAGAAAAAAAACCAGTACACTAAGGCAGAGGGAAAAACTACTTCCTCCTTAAAGAATGTCCATATATAGCATATTTGGACAGAGATTATTTTGTGAGTTTTCATAGATTTTACTCCTTTGCCAGATATGAGATATTGCTAGCAGTTAGTAATAAAAAATTACGCAGCTAATATGTGCTTCTAAGTTGTATTCTAGAGTTTGTTTTAGCAGCAACTTCCAATTTAAGGCTGGATACTTGCTTTGTCACTATGTAAAAATAATAGCCACATGTAAGTCACACCACCCAACCATCAAATAATTTCACTTAAGTCAATGAATTATGTAGCCCCTTAAGCCTTGTGAGTACCCTTTTTAGTGGGTATGTTTATTCAACACTTCTGTTTTTATCCTCAAGTGGAACGACAGCACATAATAATACGATTATTTGCAAGTAGTAATTTTGCTGAGTGTTTTGTTGATAAGGGCATAAACACAAGATGCATTATTCCAAAGACCTGGGTGCACCATACAAATAGTTGTTTGTATGGTTGTAAATCCTGTGAGCACACTAGTCATGGACTCAGACCTGTCAGTCTAAAAGGTTTTTTTATGATACAGATTCTGTTTGACTGGCATCTTTGTATTTTCTGTCTAGCATACAGTGGAAAAACGAAGTCTGTCTACAGTAAGTAAGAAAAAAGGAAGGCCACAGCTGGAAATGTAAGTTCAAATGTAACCAGTAGTCCAGACACAAAAGTATAATGCATTCACTCTCACAGTCTACAATAAATTAAGTGATTTGGTTTTTGCTATTGTGAATCAAGAGTTGGTGCCAGTCTACATAAAAAAAACCTTATTTTATCTTCTGAAAATAAATTACTTGAGAATTAGAGTATAATTGTATGCATTAATTTTTCAAAATACCAGTTTCCTTTTTTTTCCTTTTATATTTATTTGTTAAAAGGTGTAAAGCTGTCCAGAAAACATTGGAAATCAAAATTAACATTGTGCTGTTGAAGATGAAATCTTTTTATTAAAGAGATTTTGAATATCAGAGGGTTTCAGAACTTCATGTAGGCACCACAATCCTGCACTGTAAGGAAATGAAAACATTTCCACCCTTACCTAATACTCTGCCTACTTCCAAGTTGATTTTCTGTCATTTTGTTACGCTGTAGGCAGATACTTTTATGCCAGTCTGCATAACACACAGCAGCTGCCAAAGGCTACTTTAGTATTAGCTGTACCATTGCAAGCACTGCTTGCAAGTTAGTGATATATTACACTAACAGCCTTTATCTGTTTATTATCTACTTGTGTTGTTACAGATATTAAGTATATGTCTGGCCTTGAGTCACTGTTTTTGTTTACAGTGGCATCATTATATATTCATTCATGGTTGGTTATTTGTGCCCATGCATTTGCGGGGGGAACAAACATGAAAATTACTTACACAGGGAGAAAGCAAAGAAAGCTGACTGCCGGTTCAGTAACAGGACTAATGGAGTTAGAGTTGCAGCATCACAGCGCATCCATACAGAAACAAGAAAAGGTAAGATGTTTTGTCCCGAGGTGTTTATACAAAACAGTATTTCTAGTTTTGCTAGTTTATTCATTGTTCTGCTGTAAAGGGGAAATCACCAGACTGAAAACCATTTTGGTGCAAATCTGGACATTCGCTGTCTAGTCTGTGCTTTGACTTGCTATATAGAACATGTTAGACTCGGTATTCTGTGTGCAATTGTCTCTTTCTATGCATAACTGCAAAAAAAAATACTAGTAAAGCCTCCATGAGTTGCTTTATGTGGTGTAGTAGTTACATAGTTACTGTTGGGCTACTTCTGTATAAAACTTCCTGGTCTGAGAGTGTGGAGGTCCAGCATCTTATCATTAGCGTTCTCTTTTCAGCTCACTAATTTCTTCAGCTGATGTGCAATGGCCCATGAGGAACCTGTATAAAAAAACCCTGATGCAAATCATTATTGGTGTGTTAACCAAGTAGTTACTGAGCTGCAATGCAGAACTGTGTGTGCCGCCCTAACTGGGTTTTCAAGTTTGGGTAATCCAGCTAAATCAAGTGTCTAGGTCAAGACTTGTGTACATCAGTCAGTTGTAAGACAGAATGATCTTTGTGTTCCTTTAGTAAGTTGAGTCTCCAAGCTTTATTACAAATTTCTGAAGGGCTGTGTTACCCATTGACTTTGCCTTCTTGATGTTTTCTAAGCTGCCAGTATCAGTTGTGGCCTTGCCTCTCTTATACTTAGTTCCCATGACAGAAAGTTAAAAGACTTTGCCTTTTTCTACGCCACCTAATGGGCATGTGTTATAAGGACTCTTTAAAAGTGCCTTGTCTTGCTCTTGTTTCCACTTGGCATACAATCTTGATTAAGTTTTCATTCTTCTCAATGCTTCTCACCTTTGAGAGTTCCAGGTGGATCCCATCCTGAATTATTGTTTTGTGTTTTATGGGCAGTTTTAGTTATCTTCTACACACAGTACTTGACTAAAACTTTAAGAAATCACATTTCACAAACACAGTAAAAGCAGGACAATTTTAGAAAGCTATAGCTAAGGGTTGTATAAGCAGAAAACATACTCTATAAGACAGCTTTGATGTACGTTGCTGATTGATTACTCTTTCTCTTGTCAGGCAAAATGCACTGAGCTTTTCTGAGATGCTGAGAAAGAGGTGGTACAATTTTGTGCGATGTAGTGCAGCAAAGTTAAATAGGGAATTCTTTGCCTAAGAGTTCTGTCTGCTCACTACCCACTACTCTACAGATATGAAATTGCTGCCTGATACTGTTGCCTAGTTAAGGCTACTTAAGGAAGAAACTGCAATCCACACATGCTGGAAGCAATTAGGTCCTGCTCAGAGATGAGCTTTCTACCTGTGCATTTGTGTAGAAACATCAAAATACCTTTTGAGATACTGCGTTGAAAGAAATCATGTTGCAGTCTAGCAACATGATTGATAGTCTGCCTAGTTTTCTGTATCAAGGTGGTTTGAAATGCTCTGCTTTGAGTCAGTAATTCTTAACTGCATCCAGTTTTCTTACTTTTTTTCCTCCTTGTTTTAATCTTTTCTGATGCATCAGTTACACTTCTGTGAAGACTTGATATGTTGTGACTAGCACTTACAACTCTTGTTTTCAGTGATGTGAGGTTGACACTGCTGCTCCAGGGTATACTAGGTGTTCAAAACACTTGTTAAAATAATTTAACCCAATACAGATTTAATCCAGGAAATCATTTCAAGAACTGAAGCAGCTTTTTGCTGCTTTTTCACGACTTATTTCAATCTGTTACACATGCATTAGCAATAATAAATTAATAATGTATAAATTAAATAGTTTTTTATAATTAATAAAATAAATAATTATGTTCTAATTTTTGTTATGGTGTTTTGCCAGCTGAGGTTTGGGGGGTTGTGGTTTCCTTTAAGCTAGTGTCTGACATACATTCTGAGAGATGGTACCTCCATCTTGTTCCTTCATCTCTAAGTCTGAACTTGAAAGCTAGATACGCTTGCTAACTACTTTACTTTTCTAGTAGGATCCAAACCCATCCTGAAAGCTGTTCTTCCAGAAAATGAGTTACCTGTGATCTCATACAGAATGTAGAAACCAGCTTGACACTTTTTTGGTTCACCTCTTTTTCTTTAAACATGTTTTGTTAGCATTGGTTGCTTAAAGCCTTCTCTTGAAGAGTTGATTGTAAAAAGGTATATTATCTTGATGTTACCTCCTGAGTTATCTTTCTGCAGTTGCTGGTATGACCAAGAAGTATTGCATCTCTTTGAATGGAAATGTTTGATGGCTACCATTCAGAGGCAATTATTATTATAGTACAATTTGGTATAACCATCACAAAATATATTAAAAATTATAATTCTTTTTGCTACTCTGCATAAATACATTTTTTTGTGTCACCTTCTTTAATGTCAAGTATTCAGTCACTGTAAATTTAGGGACAAGACCAGTCCTGAATGCTGCAAGTGGGAATGCTAGGAATACAGGGTGCAATTAAGTAGGAGCAAACAAAAATCTGACCTAGCATGAGATGTGAGCAAATCAAAATAACCTCACTTCCATATACTGAGTTTAAAAATAAAAATGCCAATTTTTATTTTAGATCTGAATTTGGATGCTGGATCTGGCCATGATACATGTGGAGAAACATCATCTGAAAGTTACAGTTCTCCTTCTAGTCCACGACATGATGGGAGGGAAAGCTTTGAGAGTGAAGACGAAAAAGATAGAGGTTGTATTTATGGAGAATGTGCATGAATGTTTTTATTCCTAGACTTATCTCCTGTATTAATTTAGTTTGTTTTACTAGCTGCTTTTATTTCTGAACTAGCTACAGAACACATTTTGCTTTGTAGGTTTCATGATGGACAGTTTGAAGGCTTCAAGCAGGATTATTTAAATACCGCTTAAATTATTACATACATGTAGTAATTTTCTGACCTCAGTGGCACAGTTCTCTTGAGAAATTTCAGGAGTACAATAATGGGAAAAGCTTTGACATGAAAGGGACTGGTTTTACATCAAATTGTGCGTGGCGTGTCTGAGAGGTCCTTCTTTTTGTATTGAGAGATTATTTTGCCACTGTGTCCAAATTTGAGTAAGCTATGTTAATGTCTTTATAGGTGGTTGTAAATTCCTAATTTGGTCTGTGTCCTGCTTTTCACATTTGCAGATACACACAAGTCAAAGACATGGTAGCTAGATGTTATAGCAAGTGATGGAGATTGACTTAGCTTGACTTCAATGAATGAAAATAATTTCAGTTGTTATAATTCAGGAGGACATAGCTGTAATTTATGTCATCAAATTTAGGAAGTTTTATATGGGTAAATGAGTCCAGGGTATGACTATTGTTTCAGATTTGTTGTTCTGACTGACAATTGCATTTGTTTCCACAGATACAGACAGCAATTCTGAAGACTCTGGGAATCAAAATACAACCAGGTTTACAGGCTACAGTGCTGTCAGTTCATCAAACATGAACAAATCTTCTGCTCAGACCTCTTCAGTGGATAATGAAAATGGAAGCCTTTCAGAAGATCCTTTGAATGCAAAGTTTCAACATATATCCTTCATGCCTGCCTTACACTGTGTGATGCACAGCACTGCCCAAAAGCCTGAAGCAGTTGTCCCACCACCCATATCTGCAGATGGTAAAACAATGGGAATGCTTGTTACCACGCCTGTTGCCGTCTCACCAGTGAGAGAGTCTGCAAATTCACCTCCTGGTGGAATGGGCCCAGTGACTTCTGGTGAACCTGAGAAACGTCTTGAACTGATGACATCACCTTTGCCAGTTCCATCCAGTTTTCTTCCACATTCTGTCCAGCCTGGTAGCCCTGCTTTGCATTTGGCATTACATAGATTGAAAATACCCTCTCCACAGGGATTATCGGAAAGTTGCTCAGTTAATGGACCACAGCAACCAACAGGAAACTTAAGTATCGGATCACCAAATACTGCCTTTATCCCAGTCCACAATCCAGGTAGTTTCCCTGGATCCCCAGTTCCTACTACAGATCCCATCACAAAACCTGCATCCCAGGTGGTAGGACTGAATCAAATGGTGCCTCACATTGAGGGAAACCCAGGAGCAATCCCTCAGCCTACCAATCTAAAGGTAGTTCTTCCAGCAGCTGGTCTTTCCACAGCAGCACCACCACCTCCACCAGCTTCTTATGCTTTGCCAGGCAGTCCTCATGCTACCAGTGTGTTGCCCAACCAGAATACAAATGTGCTAAACACTGTAGCAACTTCGTCACCTCAGTCAGCTGGTTTAGGTGTTGGTCAGGTCCAGTCCACTGTTCCTCCTGCAATACCTACACATACGCCAGGCCCTGCCCCTAGTCCGAGCCCTGCTTTAACACACAGCACTGCACAGAGTGACAGCACATCTTACATAAATGCTGTTGGAAATAATAACACTAATGGGACAATGTTACCTGCACAGCAGTTGGGATCTGGTCCTTGTGGTTCTTGCGGACGTAGGTGTAGCTGTGGGACCAATGGAAGCCTTCAGATTAATAGCTATTTTTATCATAACCCACTTCATGGACAAGTCTACAGAGTTCCATCTTTCTTCACTCTGCCATCACTTTGCAATGGCAGCTACCTCAATCAAGCACATCAAAGCAATGGAACACAACTTCCTTTCTTCCTGCCTCAGTCTCCATATGCAAATGGGCTTATGCATGACCCAGTAATGGGGAGCCAAGCCAACTATGGTATGCAGCAGATGGCAGGATTTGGGAGGTTCTATCCTGTATATCCAGCACCTAACGTAGTTGCCAACACAAATGGGTCAGGACCTAAGAAGAATGGGAACATTTCATGTTACAATTGTGGTGTAAGTGGACACTATGCGCAGGACTGTAAGCAGTCATCCATGGAGGCCAGTCAACAAGGTAATCACGATAACTCCCAGCGGACTTGCTTTTGAGTTTAGCAGTTTCTCTTTACCTTTCTGAATGTGTTGTTTCTGGTCTTGCAGAAAGGTGTGCGTGTGTACGTTTTGTGTAAATGGTTGTGCACTAGTGACCTGCTCTAAAACTGTGAAGTATCTTAGCTTTGCCTGAAAATTTTGTAGAACAGTACAAAGGAATGGGGTTCACAGAGTGAAGTTGCAAATGGGTGTCGTTCACAGCTGGGAGGTGAAACTGTATCAGTCCTAAAACAATTCTTTTTTCACTGTGTTTTTTTTTTTTTTTGGCATTATGTTGAGGTTTGCATGTAGTTTGAATTTTTCCATTCCTGTTCAATGTGTTTTTTGAGATTCGTTGGAAAAAAGTGAAAGATAATTGCTGTCTATGATACAAACTTGGATTCTTAAAACTTGTGAGAATTAAAAAAAAAAGAACCAAAAACAAACAGAACAAAAACAAGACAAAACACAAAAAAATAAAACACAAAAACCTGGCCATTTCATAATTGAACTATTCTAAAGCTTACCTTTTCTCAGTCAGCCATACATCTGTGCCCTATCATGCAATATATAAAATGAAGCATGCTTTAATTTTTCAGACAAGTTGCAGCAAAAAAGGCAGAAACCAATTTGAACTAAAAATCAAAAGAGTAGCTTCAGTTTTACATTCTATTTCTGTGCACAAGACTGGGGAAAACAAAATCTTTACATAAAGCATGAACTAAGATTCTTTGCCTGTGCCCATTCTGATGTTCCTTCTTTGGTCAGACTGGAACAGGGAAGATGAACACTGGTGTAAGTCATCTTTTCTTTGCATTTTTCCAGTAATGGTAAAGTCCTGTATCTACAGTCTGTATCTTTTTTTTTTTTTTTTTTACGTAAGATTTTTAGTAAGCAGTTGAAAGAAAATAGTATAAAATCTTAGGACCTACTTTAAAAGAGCTGGAGGATGATAGTGTCTTTTCAAGGGCATGTCCATTTTGATACCTTGTAGTGGTTTTGTGATCCATTTTAATTGTGAGCAGTGACTTAGTAGTTCTCTTTCCTGTTTTAGGCACTTACAGACTGAGATACGCACCTCCCCCTCCCCCTTCCAATGATACCTTGGATTCTGCAGACTGAAACAAGTAAACTTTGACTACTTAAAATGAAGCTTGGGAATTTGGGGGAAGGTGTGTGTGGGAGGGGGAGGGTTGGCCTTGTGTTTGGGGACATTCCCAGTTTTATATTCTTTTGGAATTTTTCATTGCTTTTGCACCTCTGTTCCACGTAAGAGAATAAAGCTGAGTTTCTGGTCTCCTGGTTCTACAAAAGGCTTGTGTAATGCATGTAATTCAAATACACAGCCAAACAATCAAAAAGAGCATTCAAATCATGCTTTTGAACTGAAGACTTGAGACATGTGCTATGTTTACTGCATTTAAAAAAAAAGTCCTCTGACCTCGGACATCATGGTGGAGCGGCCATGTGGTGAAAGAAGAAACTTGGTCATGTTCCCCATCACAATCTTCTCCCCTACCTCCTTTTTCTCCTTGTGCTGCTGTTTTATTTTCTTTACCTGTTTGTCCATGTGGATTCATTGGACTTGCATGAGTCTTTATCAGTTCATACAGATCCTGCCCATACTCTAATGCTCATGGATTTGAGGGGAGGTGTTCAAATGTCCTTCTGTTAGGAGAGTCCAAAGGAACATGTGATACTGTGTGTCTACTATATCTGGTAATAGTATGTATACACAGCTCTTTAGAGTCCCAACTAAATGAAAATACATAGAGCAGGAAGGGGCTGAAACTGTGTGGAATGGAACAGATTTAGAAAAATGAATGAGCTTGTATCGACAGATTTATTTTTTCCTCCATTGTAGCTTTTTAGCCTGTATGTTCAGCAACAAAGGTGAAAAAAAAATGGTATGAATGTTGTACTCGGTGTGTTTGAATTTGTAATGAAAGTTGACAGCATTTTTTCCTTTTTTAAAGCTATTCTACATTGTGTCAACACAGAACAAACATTACTTAGTTGAATATTTTTTTCCTAAACAATTACAGTGTTGCATTGTACTTAGAATGTAAATGTTTTATTTCAAACTGAACAAAAGGTATGGTTTTCTACAGAATAGTCAGGTATTAGTATTAGAACCTGTCTACCAAATAGCAAAGTCACTATTTTATAACAATTTACCACTATGCGTAATTACAGTATAATGTGAAAGACTGAAATGAGTGTTAAGATGGTATTAATCATGTCAGTTATCATGAGTAACTAAGTTTAATGCTGCTGTATTTTTTATTTTATTTTTAAAAGCCAATATATGTACTAAATTGCTTCCAGGTAATATTTGATTTCCTAAAGTGCACTGAGGTTATCTGGAAGATGAGTGTATTTTTTGACTGCTGCATTCAACACCGATGAACAATTACCACTGTATTTCCATAGGGTTTGGCATTCCTCACAGTTCTTGGCAATTTTTTTTTAGTTTGAATCAGATCTGGTATCCAGTAGAGGGATGAAATGAAATAAAATAATTTTTTTGGTTCAACTGTCTAATAAATTGCTAAACAAACAAAAAACTTGAAGAAAAAAAGCTTGATTACTACATTACTTCATAAGTAGCATTTATATTTATAACACCAGTGTACATTTTGAAACTTTTTTCGTGGAGAGGGGAAGGGGAGGGAAGTAGATGAAAGCTTTAATTTAAAAAAAAATAAAATGTTTAAGTAGTAAATGAAAATTATTTTGGTTAAAATTTTTATTTGATCTGGGTATTTTTGGACCACTTGAAATGAATGAACTGCGTTTGAGTTAAAGTGAGGGTGTTAAACCACCAATGGACTTGTATTGTGAATTACCTGCCAGTTGTACTTTATGGAACTTATTTTATGATTTAAAATATTGTACTGTAAATAGGAGGTATGTTACCTTCTCTTTATTTGTATGTTTACCATATACTTTGATATTTGAAATGTACTGGAAAGGTCACTTATATTTCTAGAGAGATTGGATTTTATGCAACCTTTTTCCTTGAATTAACAGCAATAAAAAAAAAAAGTAAAAAAA